>BPLR01020138.1:0-53403 GCA_021605095.1 Caerostris extrusa | reverse complement strand
GCCATTACGTATTGCTATTACCTCTAAAATATATTTTCCGTTCATAATTTTTTATAATTACTAAAATTTTGGGTTTCAAAAATATTTATTAAAATAAATATAAATAAATTTCTTTTAAAAGATAACTAAAAAGAATAGTTATATATGTATACAATCAATGACAACAAGACTCTCTGTCAATCTTGCAAATCATCAATCATCATCGAAGAATTGGACTATAAAATTATTTTTGCCTATCTTATTCATTATCTTCACCATTAAATTACCATCTTTTTAGAAGCTCATGGAATCTTTTTGCAGACTTTAGGTGATTTCTACAGTGGGGTTAAAATGGAGATTGATTCTTTTTAAGGAAAAACAAATGAACTTTTATAAAAAACCCATTGAAATTCAAACAGGAAGATGCCAACAAAAAAGAATGGTGACTATCTTGTTGATTAAATAAATATATTTTTGGTTTTTTTAGTTTTATTTCAATCAAGAGAAACGGACAGAACTTTCGTTGCAACGTGGTGATATATTTTTAAAATACTGTGAGCTTTCTTGTTTGAAGTCGTTCATCCATTGCACATTTCTTTTGTTTTAGTTTCGTTGGAAAGTAGGATATTAAAAGCAGAATCTTCGCCATCGGAAACAAAGGGAGAAGAGAAATGGTGCGAATAAATAAAGAACAAACTGAAGAACTTCAATTTAATCGCAATCTTCATCGGATCTGCGTCGACTACTTTTATCTAGTGACTGGCGACACGAATTATTCTCTGAAACACATTGTTTCGACGGAAATGATTGTGGGGGAAAAAAGCAAACTAAGACAGCTGCACTGTTTGTTGTTCCAAAGAACGAAAGGCGAGGAACGCACATAAATTAAGCGAAATGTAATTTGCAAACAAGAAAAAAAAGGAGGAGGAAACAATTGGAATTAAAAATGTTCAAAAAGCTTTTATCAGAATGCATATACGTAGAATTTAAGATTCTGAATTTGAAAACTCTGTGTGTCTTATAGAATGGTACTGAAGGTGTCATATTAAATTTATTTTTATTTGTTGTAAGTTTTATAAAATAATATATGTTCTCCATTTCTTTTTATTTAAAATGTTGAATAGAAAATACTATTCATCATCTTTCATAAATTCTTATGAATATATGAATTACTTCTAAACATATTTTTTTATAATAATAATAAAATTTGCGTTTAAAAATATTTATTTAACTAAATATAAAACTATTTCTTTTTAACTAACGCATATTTTTACTTTGAGATTTTAAATCAGCTTAAATTTAATAATACGAATTAAAATTTAACTATTTAATTCGTTTTATAATCTTGTATAAGATTAATTTTAAATTTTTGATAAAATCAAATATGATAATTGATATTTTCTATAGGATTACGAAATAATATTTAATCATATTAATTTTAATTTCGATATATTTTTAAAATTGGATATTTTGAAAAAGATATTAACTTTCAATTAAAATTACTCACTTAACTAGTTTGGAGTAAAAGTCAGTGTTAATATCAATATCAGGGAAAAAAAGTATAATGTTTTAAGATAGTAGTTTCGAAAAAGTATTTGAAGTTGTTAATATGTAATTACTAACAATGTGTTATATGTGTAATGAATGTTATACATTGTTACTAGTATGTTTGTTGTCGAAAATTAGAATAATGTGAAAGTAATTGTAACTATAAAATTATTAACAAGTAAAATTTAAAGACATTTGGCAAATTATTATACAAACATTTATTATTTTGGAAAATTATTATTAGATTATTGGGAAATTATTTTCTTTTTATCTTATTCTCTCGATCTTACTCCAACAAATTACAGGGGGCTGAATGGCCGCCGAGTGGCTAAAGCTCTGGTGCTCGGTACCACAGGTTTTTGGTTCGAGTCCCGGCGGTGCCATTAGTGGTTCGGAATCCACTTTAAACTGTAGATCCCGGTCTGGTTAGCCTAAAGTGTGCATAAGATGACCGTAGAGCGACAAACAAACCAAACCAAACCAACAAATTACCATCTTTTAGAAGATCATTGCAGAATCATTTTTGCAGTACTTTTACTGATTTCAACAGTAGAGGATAAAATGGATATTGATTCTTTTTTTTTTTTTTTCAAAATCCAAATGAACTTTATATAAAAAAAAAAAAGGCATTGAAAACCAAACGGGAAGATGCCAGTGAAAATAATGGTGACTATCTTGTTGATTAAATAAATATATTTTGGTTTTTAGTTTTATTTCAATAAGTAGAAACCGACCGAAAACTTTCGTTACTACCTGATATATTTTTTTTAAAAATAAATGGTGTGAGCTTTCTTGTTTGAAGTCGTTCATCCATTGTACATTTCTTTTTTGTTTGCTTCTGGTAGTTTCGTTGGAAAGTAGGATATTAAAAAGAATCGCCATCGGAAACAAACGTGGGGGAAGGAAGTGGCGCACATAAAAGAACAAACTGAAGAACTTCAATTTAATCGCAAATCTTCATCGATCTGCGTCGTCTACTTTTATTTAGTGACTGGCGACACGAATTATTCTCTGAAACACATTGTTTCGACGGAAATGATTGCGGGGGAAAAAGCAAAAACTAAGACAGCAGCACTGTTTGTTGTTACAAAAGAACGAAAGACGAAAAAGCACATAAATTAAGCGCAATGTCTGCGAAATGTAATTTGCAAACTAGCAAAAACGGAGGAAACAATTGGAATTAAAAAATGTTCCAAAATCTTTTATCTGAATGCATAAACCTAAAAAATGTGATTTTATTGAAGATTTTGAATTTGAAACACTCTGTGTTTATAGAATAATACTGAAGGTATCATATTAAATTTATTTTATTTCTTGCAAATTTCATAACATAATAATAGTATGTTGAACAGAAAATACTATGCGCAAGTTCAAATTTTGTGAATTCTGAAGAACATATGAATTACTTTTGAATATAATTTTCCGTTCATAATTTTTTTTATAATTAATAAAAGTTTGGGTTTAAAAAATATTTTATTAAATTAAATATAAAAAGTTTTCTATAACTAACACATATTTAACTTTGAGATTTCAAATCAATAAAATTTATAATAAGAATTAAAATTTAATAATTAAGTTCATTTTAATAATCATGTATGAAACTAATTTTACCCTTTTTTCCATAAAAATCGAAATACAATAATTGAGATTTTCTATAAGATTACGAAATAACATATGATCATATTAATTTCAATTTCGATATAATTTAAAAATTGGATATTATTTAAAACATGTTAATTTTCAATTAAAATTACCGCTTAATTTGAGTAAAAAGTCAATTATTAATAATATCACAGGGAAAGAATTTATAATGTTCTAAGATAGTAGTTTCGAAAAGTATTTGAAGTTGTTAATATGCAATTACTAGTATGCTAGGGCCAAATGTGGTGTTATATGTGTAATGTATGTTATACAATGTTAATAGTATGTTAGTTGTCGAAAATTAGAATAAAGTGGAAATTATTAAAAATTAAAATTTAATGACATTTGCAAACTTATTATTCAAACATTTAATTATTATAAGGTTACTGGGGAATTATTTTTAGTCATCTTATTCTCTTAATCTTGCTGCAACGAATTACCATCTTTTTTAAAAAAGCTCATAGAATCATTTTTGCAGAACTTTTTACTGATTTCAACAGCAGAGGTTAAAATGGAGATTCTTTTAAGGGAAAATCCAAATGAACTTTATAAAAAGGCATTGAAAACAAAATAGGAAAATGCCAACAAAAGAGAATGGTGACTATCTTGTTGATTAAATAAATATATTTTTGGTTTTTACTTTTATTTCAATCAGGAGAAAACGGACAGAACTTTCACGTTACGACTTGATATATTTTTAAAATAGTATGAACTTTCTTGTTTGAAGTCGTTCATCCATTGTACATTTCTTTTCGTTTACTTCTGGTAGTTTCGTTGGAAAGTAGGATATTAAAAGCAGAATCTTCGTCATCGGAAACAAAGGGGAGAAGGGAAATGGTGCGCATAAAAAAGAACAAACCGAAGAATTTCAATTTAATCGCAAATCTTCATCGGATCTGCGTCGTCTACTTTTATCTGGTGACTGGCGACACGAATTATTCTCTGAAACACATTGTTTCGACGGAAATGATCGTGTGTGGGGGAAAAAAGCAAACTAAGACAGCTGCACTGTTTGTTGTTCCAAAAAAGAACGAAAGACGAGGAACGCATATAAATTAAGCGAAATGTCTGAAATGTAATATGCAAACTAGCAAAAACGTAGGAAACAACTGAAATTAAAAATGCTCAGAATCTTTTATCAGGAGGCATAAACCTAGAATTTATTTGATTTTATTTAAGATTTTTGCATTTGTGAAATATTGTGTGTTTTATAGAATAGAACTGAATATACTGTCGAATTTTATAGAATAGTACTGATTATACTAGTATGTTAATTTTTTTCACTTGTTGGAAATCTCATAAAATAATATGATTTGCATTTATTATTATTTTTTTTTTGAAGTGTTGATTAGGAAATACCATTCATAAGTTCAGATTTCATGAATTGAAAATAATTTTCTGTTCATAATTTTTTTATAATTAATAAAAGTTTGCATTTACAAATATTTATTTAACTAAATACAAAAATAATTTTTAACTGACATATCCTCTACTTTGAAATTTCAAATCAGCTTAAATTTAATAATACGAATTAAAATGTAACAATTTAATTCGTTTTATAATCATATCTGAAATTAATTTTATATATTTTTTTCACAAAATATCATATCATTTGATATTTTCTATCAGATTTCGAAACAACATTTGATCATATCAATTTTAGTTTCGATACATTTTAATATTTAATATTATTGTAAATATGTTAATTTTCAATTAAAATTACTCACTTATTTTGAGTAAAAGTGAATTATTAATAATATCAGAGGGAAAAAAATTTATAATGTTTTAAGATAGTAGTTTCGAAAAGTATTTGGAGTTGTTAATATTACTAGTATGCTATATAATATGTGTTATAAGTGTAACGTATACTATACAATGTTACATGTATGTAATTTTTTCGAAAATTAGAAAAAAGTGAAAATAATTGTAACTATTAAATTGTTAACAATCAAAATTTAATGACATTTAGCAAAATTATTATTCAAACATTTATTATTTTGGAAAATTATTTTTCATTTATTTTATTCTCTCGATCTTGCTCCAACAAATTACCATCTTTTTAGAAGCTCATAGAATCATTTTGCAGAACATTTACTGATTTCAACAGCAGAGGATAAAATGGAGATTGATTCTTTTTTTTAAGGGAAAATCCAAATAAACTTTTATAAAAAAAAGCATTGAAAATCAAACAGGGAAGATGCCAACGAAAAAGAATGGTGACTATCTTGTTGATTAAATAAATATATTTTTGATTTTTAGTTTCATTTCAATCAGGAGAAACAGACAGAACTTTCGCTGCAGCCTGATATATTTTTTTAAATAGTATGAGCTTTCTTGTTTGAAGTCGTTCATCCATTGTGCAATTCTTTTTGTTTACTTCTGGTAGTTTCGTTGGAAAGTAGGATATTAAAAGCAGATTCTTCGCCATCAGAAACAAAGGGGAGAAGGAAATGGTGCATAAAAAAGAACAAACTGAAGAACTTCAATTTAATCGCAAATCTTCATCGGATCTGCGTCGACTACTTTTATCTGGTGACTGGCGACACGAATTATTCTCTGAAACTCATTGTTTCGACGGAAATGATTGCGGGGGCAAAAAGCAAACTAAGACAGCGGCGCTGTTTGTTGTTCAAAAAAGAACGAAAGACGAGGAACGCACATAAATTAAGCGAAATGTCTGAGAAATGTAATTTGCAAACTAGCAAAAACCGAGGAAACAACTGGAAACCTAGATTTTATTTTGTTTTATTTAAGATTTTGAATTTGTGAAATACTGTGTGTTTTATAGAATAGAACTTAATATACTGTCGAGTTTTATAGAATAGCACTGCATATACTAGTATGCTAACTTTTTTTTTTTATTTGTTGGAAATTTTATAAAATAATAATATGATCTGCATTTATTTTTTTTTTTTTTAAATGTTTGACGAAAAATACTATTCATAAGTTCAGAATTTGTGAATTCTTTGGAACATATGAATTACTTCTAAACATAATTTTCTGTTTGTATTTTTTTTTGTAATTAATTAAAGTTTGGGATTAAAAAATGTTTATTAAATTAAATATAAACATATTTCTTTTTAACTGATACAAATTTCATTTTGAGATTTCAAATCAGCATTAATTTAATAATACGAATTAAAATTTAAAAATTTAATTCGTTTTTAAGAATCATATCTGAAATTAATTTTACATTTTCTTCCATAAAATCAAACTTGAAAATTGAGATTTTCTATAAGATTTTGAAATAGCATTGGGTCCTATTAATCTTAGTTTTTGAGATATTTTCGATGTATTTTAATATTGGTTATTATTGTAATTATGTTAATTTTCAATTAAAATTACTTACTTAGTTTGTGTAAAAGTGAATTATTAATAATATTGAAGAAAAAATTATAAAAGTCTTAAGATAGTAGTTACGAAAAGTATTTTGAGTTGCCAGTATGTTAATTGCTAATATGTTATACATTATATGTTATATGTTTAGTGCATATTATAAAATATTACTAGTATGTAACATACTAGTATATTAATTTTAAAAAATTAGGATAAAGTCAAAATAATTGTAACTGAAATTACTAATTAATAAAATTTAATGATATTTGGAAAAATTATTATTCAAGCAATACTTTCAAATATTAGATTATAGGCTTATTTTTTTTTTTTTATATCATTGAATATAGAAACATACTAAAAATTATCTGAGATTAAATTACATCATCTGTTAGATGATAATGATGATGATGTCTTTGATTTGGAGGATGATCACCTCTAACAGTTACACTGGCAATGCAGCCCTGTTTTTGTATTCTAAACGATGGTAGATATAATTTCAGCTGTCAGGAAACCCATTGTCAAGGCAGTTTGAAGACTTTGAAGTATTACAGGGGCAGGTTAAGTACAGCACTGCGAAGCCTAGAACACCACAAATATGTTCAATTAGGGTGAAATCTGGTTAATGCACTATACTCTTCACGAAGGTAATTATCTACCAGTCTAGATATGTGTGGTAGATCTAGACTGGTGGATAAACTGTCTGCAGCTTTATCGTCTTGTAGTAGGTAACTCTACTATTTTACATCTGTTAAGGATAAACAATTGGATCAAGATTGCCATCCCTTTATAACTCAAGAGAGCCTCTTCAGATAATAAGTCTGTGCGTGCATTCAAAGAGAATACCTTCCACATATCCATACTGAGCACAATTTGTCTTATACAATCTATTCTTAAACTCATATTTTCCTGAAAAATAGCCTTTTAGATTTAAAACGTTGGCTGGCTTAATGTCAACCAATTAGTCTCGTCTTTTTGTCCCTTTTTAAAATTAAAGTCGTATTGTTTTTACGCAGTAACTCAATTATCTCATTTTAGTGAAAATTTGCTAAAAATTATAAATCTGATTTAAGTATTTTTTTGTATTGTTAATAAAATTATATCTAAAGTATTTATGTAATGAATTTCAAGTTGTATTTTATAAATTAAAATCTCGTTTTTTTTTTTAAATCTAATTTCAATTAAAAATGTTGATTAAACAGCAGATAATAAAAGCTAACACAATTTATTTTTAAAGATTTCAATATCATACTTTTAAATTAAAATTGAAGGTATCGTGCATTTTAAAAGATCTTTATTATCATTACCATTAGCGCAACAGCCCCATGGTGGGCCAAGGCCGTCTGACTACTGTCAGATTCCAAAGCAAGGAGATGTTTCCTTTTTACGGCGTAGTGTTGTCAGTCCTACGCCCAACGCTCTACAGCCATATTATACCGGACCTACAGTGAAAAGCGGATTCCGAACCACTATAAACATCCATGGCACCGCGAAATTGAAACCCGAACCCGAAACCTGTAGCACCAATAGCTACTCACTCGGCCGTCAGGCCCCAACATCTTTATACTTAATAAATTATATTCAGCTTACGCTAATAATTGAAAGTGATATAATAATAAATAGAAAATTTAAAAAAAAAAAAAAAAAAAAAAAAAAACATATTATTCTTAGATTTATTTATATTTATGTAAAAAAATATAAATATATGAATTTTTGCTTTATTAACTACGGTACTAAAGATAATTTATTGATTTCATTTATTTTTAAGTAATTGGTATGTAGCTTTACATAAGAAGAACTATTCATATTGAATATGAGTTAAGAGCAACTTTTTCATATTAAATATGAGTTTAAATTTATTATTAGAATGCTCTATTTTTAAAACTAATACTTTGAAATTAAAATTTGTCACATCAAACATAAAAGTAAATTCTAAAAACGTGCATGAGGAATTTCATGGTTTTTCAAATATAGTGCATTTTACGATCGCTCCTTGATGTTTCAACTGAGTAGTAGTTATTCAAAACACGTATCGCAGACCACCGTTTTGAATTATTCAAACAGTATAGCTGCTCTTTATTTGGAATCAAATTCTGGTGGCTTCGGTTTTGTATGCTTTGTTTCTTTTGGATGTTCCTGTCATCTAGAAAAATAAACTACAACTATTTTGTTTGCATTAACATGGATGGAAGGGAAAGTTTTCTTCGGTATGAAATAAATCTGCATTGAAAATGAACCTGTATTTTAAAGTCTGAAAACCTTATTAAGTAAAATTATTACTATGCGAACTGATACTCCTTTTCTTAAGATATTTTTTTATAAATGACAGCACTGAAATCTATTTATAAATTCTCAACATTACTTACGGAGCACCATTGTGAAGCATAAACATTATTTCCTATATATGCGAGACTATCACCATCTTGGATAATCTATGGCCTCACACTATTTCGTGTGGATGTGGAATTAAGGACTTCCTGGATGACTTAAGATCCTACACTATTCCCTATAGATGTGGGACTAAGGCCTTCCTGGATGATCTATCGCTCCACACTTTTTCTTTTAGATGTGGGACTAAAATCTCCTGGATGACCTTTGGTTCTACAGTGTTTCCTGTAGATGTGGCATTAAGATCTTTATGTATCACCTATGACTTCACACTATTTCCTGTAGATGTGGACTAATGGAAGATTGATGATAACCGCTTTTTAAATGTAATGAAGTTTATTCAGACAATTTTACTGCTGATCAAGTATTCTAGATCCTAGAGTAATTTATTTAATAGAATATTGATTGTTTGAACTTGTGCTTGAGGAACACAGTGCACCATTTCCTCATGCAATTTAATTAATAGAGTATTGATTTTTTTTTTTCTAATTTTTTTTTTCTTTCTATTTTTTTTTTTTTTTTTTTTTTCTTGGTTTATACTAAGTTCGAATCCTATCAAATGATACCAAACAATATGTTTCCGTGCACAGAAAGCGTACGATGAATACATAGGCCAGAAAATTTTAACATATGAACTGTAGGGAGGCGGATGTTATGCCCCGCTTGCTTTGGCATCAAGAAGTTCACTTTTGTTTTTAGGAAATAACAGTTCTTTCTTTATGAGCAGATTTCTCTAGGCTGGATATATCATAGCCAAATTATCAGAGACAGTTTTATAATCAATCAAGTCAACTCAGTTTTAAATTGGTCAATTCAACCCTTTCCTTTAATGATAATTTGCTAAATCGTTTAGGCAGGAAAATGGATCAGATAAGCTATCAGATCAGATCATCTATCCATAAGTCAAAAATTAAATATCTTACGTTAAACAGGGACGATAAAATTTACAAGCCAAAAAAGTTGTATCTTAAGAATGGTAAGTAGGCGTACACCTCCCAATACACCTTTAAGTATTGTTGTGGAACCAAAAAGTTTTTTTTTCCATTTTGTCTGTCCCAATAATCGCCAAATTTACTCGATTTTAAAACAATGATTGCAAAGCACTTCTCCAGTAGATCTAACTCGGGACTGGTTTACTATGGTGCAAGCCGCAAGATGTGAGTGTTGAAATTTTTGATATTTATAAAGCAACTATGGGGCCTGAATGGCCGAGTGGCTAGCGCTCTGGCGCTCGGTACCACAGGTTTCGGGTTCGAGTCCCGACGGTGCCATTGTTGTTTGTAGTGGTTCGGAATCTACTTTAAAAAGTAGATCCTTGTCTAACAGGATCGTAGAGCGTTGTGGGGGCATTGTTACTCCGCGTCCGTGGCTTATCTTCAAGTAACACGCGCCCCCTGGGCAATGCAAAGTGAGTACGTCTGTGCAGGACTTGCCTTAAGGCATTTAAGACCAAGCTGTCTGTGTTTGCCAGCTGCATTAGAAAGAAAAAAAAAAATAAAGCAACTATAAAATTATAAAAATTAAAAATTTTAATAATTAATTTTCATTCTGCATAAAATAACTTTTATGATGACATACTTTTTTCCTGAAAACTGATTGCATAAAAAATTGACAAAAAAAAAAACTAGCAATTTTCACGGTTGAAAATAAATTCACATTATTTTCAAATTAAGGGAAATAAAAGTTTTAATAAGATTAAATATTCAACTCTATTAAAAATCGAATGAATTGGAAAATTTTCAATTTTTTAAACCTGAATTTTCAAACTTTACATTAAAAAAAAAAAAAAAAAAAAATGACTTAAGCGAAAAGATCACCTTGGATTACAGTCCGATTCATTTCTTTGAAATAACGAGTGAAAATTAATTTACGATCAAATATTTTTTCCATAAATCATGAAAATAATAAGAAAGCTCTTTATACTGAAAAAAAAAAAACTCTCGCTTCAAAACTAATTATTTCTCTACTGACGAAAAAAGGAAAACGACGTAATGATAATAAATGGGAAGGTGTGTTGGTAAATTACTATTAATTTATTTCGGGAAAAAATATAGCAATAAATAAAAAAAGTGATTTTGCCAGAGTTGGAAAGGAAAAAAAAAAAAAGTTGTGAAAGGGAAAAAAAGTACTTTATTTTTAAGCTCAATTGCTGAAATCATTTAATTTCAAATATTGTAAAAAAAAAAAAAAAAAGTTAATTTTGCTTGGTTCGCATAAAATAATTGTCATATATATTTCTAACTTTTTTGTGTTGTTGTTTAAAAGGAAAATAATTATATATCGGATTTGGTTTCCTTGAAATGGTATCGAAGTATCAGTAAAAATAGTATGCATAATTTTCTCTATAAGTCAAGCGGCCAATTGTCTAGCACTCTGGCCTTTGGTACCACAGACTTTAGATTAGAATCCTGGTGATGGCATAGATGTTTGTTAGTGATTCGGAATACACATTAAACTGTAGGTCCTGGCCTAATTAGCCTAAAATGTGTGCAAAAGGACTGTACAGCTACAAACCAAACCAAATCTATAAGTCGTATTGTATGTTACTTGTATATTTTCAGAAAATGTATTTAAACTTCGAAGGATGATACAGTAATAATAGTACTCAAGAGTACTGAAATTCCAACACAAAATATCCTATAGTAATAAACAATTCTAAAATTTTAATTGGCGAACGAACTTTTAAATGATTCCGAGACCCGAATGATACATTGTCTGTCACGCTACTCTAAGCAACATTACATAAACTCATATTTTCTCTTCGACCATTAGTGTTCTGATGCAATATGGGTGGTCTGAAGAGAAAATAGTAATAAGTTCAGAGTTTGTATCAGTTTAAATTTCTTTTCAATCTTCGTGGGTCCTGATGACCGAGTAGCCCTCTGGCACTCAATGTCACAGGTTTCTGGTTCGAGTTCACGGCGATGCCGTAGATGTTCGTAGGGGTTCGGAATCTACTTTAAGCCGTAGGCCCCGGTCAAATACAGTTCATAAAGGAATTACAGTGCAAAATTGAAAAATTGACGAATATATCAAAAACTGTAGTTAATCCGAGTGTAAATAAAGAATATGTTATTCCACTTGGTAAACAACAACATCCAGACCAGAGGGATCATCTAGACAAGATAGATTGTAGAGCGTTGGGCTGACAACCCTACCCCCTTTAAAAGTCAGCCTCACGGAGCCAAGTGAGACACCATAGGTAGAAACCCATGGTGCTATTATCGTAGGTGCTCCATCACAACAGAAGCTGCCCCTTACCCTCATACCATGAGACCACATGGTTTCTTGGACTTGGTCTAGATGTTGCTGCCAAGTGGGATAAGAAACAATATCAAGTGGAATAAGAATCAACAATATATTCTTTATTTTCACTCGGATTAGCTACAGTTTTTAGACATATTCGTCAATTTTTCATTTTTGTACTTTAATTCCTTTCTGAAATGTATATTGTTGAAAAAAGAGTAATGAGGTACAAATTCTCTCTACCCAAGGTCACTTAAAAGGGATGCGAATGAAAAATTTTCACCACAAACCAGTTTTTACTGAAAAAAAGAGAATGTTTGAGTAGCTTAAAGGCTTTATCTGCAATTTGCTGATCTCTTTCTTTACAGTAAACAGGCGGAGTAAACAACTTAATTTCATGACGTCACATGAAAATAACTTAATTTACCGAGCTAGCATCAGTAGCACATTTAAGCAATGTAGAAACGATGTTTTTGGCGATCGTTTTGGGCGCCAAAAACGATAAAATCTAGTTTATGGTTGGCAGCATTCATATGCTTAATGATTTAAGTGGTGAAATTTATTCAGTGTGATAGGTCTAAGATTCGAAAACATTATGGTAGAGTAATGGGTTAAGGCTATAAATTAGATTAGTAAAATAATATAGGAATGAATATTTTTGTGGTTACAAATTACGATTTTCATTAATGATTTATTAAAAATTAATTGTTTTTAACACTAAAAAAATTGCATTAAATAAAAATTATTAATACATAAATGCTAAATTATTAATTGACATGAAGAGAAATCATATTACAAATTACTTTGATATTAGTAGCGTATGTAGTTTATAAAAAGTAATTAACGACGAAACAAAGTTTTTTTTTTAAAATTATTTAAAAAATACTCATTATTTTTTAATTAAAATATGATTTATCTTTTTATTTATTCCTATTTTAAGTTTCGATTCGACCAGGTCATTAAAATTTTGGATCGACTTATTGCTACAAAAATTTCTTTTAAATATGAAAATAAATTCTTATGTTTAAGTAATTTAAATTTATTTATTTATTTATTACTTATCTGTTTAAATGATTTAATTTAATGTGAAAAATGCTTCTAAATTGGAACAAAATATTTTTTGACAAGTGTTACGGATTTATTGAAGTTATTAACACGTTTAGTAAGATATTTTGTGAAACTAGTAGTCAATTTGGTAAAGATTCTAGAAATTATAATCAGCTTAGTAAGGCAAATATTCAATAGTTAGGTTCATGAAAATAAGTTCGTGTTTGTAAAAATTGCGCAATCATGAAGGCATTATGAAAATTAAATGGAATTTAACACATAACTGACTTATATTGGCATAAATGAATGATTAAATTTTCAAAGCCAAAAATAATATCAGTTGTCCGTGATCAGTATTTGGTGTAGTCATTCCGCGCTGCAATACGGGCTGTTATACGAGGTGGCATGGTGTCAAAATGATCTTGAATGTCTGGGGAACAATATTCCATATTGTTTATATGCGTAGCCAAAGTTCATCTGCTGAAGCTATAGGACGGAATCACGAGCGAGACGTCGACCAACGAAATCCCACATGTTAAACAGACAGCATATCCGTCGAATAAAAGGCCAAGGAAGATCCTGTACATGTTCTGCTGAAAAGAAGACTTGAACATTTCTTGTAACATATAGGCAGGCGTTTTTCTGTTGAAGGATAGCTCAGGAATGCCTTGAAGGAAAGGAATGATTTCGGACTCCAGCACTTCACTCATGTATCTGTTGCTGTTACGATTACCCACAATTCGCAGCAGATGACATTGTGCTTGATACGCAATCGCACCCCAGACCATAATTCTGGATGTTCGTCCACTATGATGTTCGATAATGAATTCCGGAAGATAGCATTCACCGGCATAGCGTCTGATACGAAAGCTGCCATCTTGGTACCATGTTTCACCATTGCTTGCCGTACAGAAAAAAAAACCTGGCAACCGAAAATTTCCAGGCAATCTAATAGTCCATTTTATAGTCCTGTTGTAATAATTTCCCGGCTTATACACAGAAATATAAGGTTTATACATGATTTTTTGTTAACCTGCCAATTTGACAAGGGGTGAGATGTCAAACTATTTTTTTATTGTAAAAGGTAATAACTATAGTATTTCAAACAATGAACACCATGTTTAAAGACAATCAATGGAGAATGTTATTAAAGGAAGACATTGCTTTTTGTTAGCGAAAAGCGCAATTGTTTCATCATTGTTTGTTTCCGTACAGAAAAAAATAGCAACCGAAAATTTCCAGGCAATCTAATAGTCCATTTTATAGTCCTATTTTAATAACTTCCCTGTTTATACACGGGTATATATGGTTTATACATGCTTTATTGTTAACCTGCCAATTTGACAAGAAGTGAGATATCTAACTATTTTTTTATTGTAAAAGGTAATACCTACTTTAAACAATGAACCCCATGTTTAAATTCTATAAGCAAAGAATGGATAAAATGCTTAAAAGGAAAGGCAATAAATGACAGAACAATTAAGTTTATTCAGACACTCATTTCATCCCAGAGATAAAAAATAGCGAGTCCTGTAGGACACATTAATCACTTTGAACTACTCGGAAGCATTGTGGGGAAAATAGTTTCTGGGATAATCAAAATGAAAATTACTTTTGGTTGGATGGATTGCCATTCTTTATGTCATTCTCTCTGGCGGAAGTTCGGCTCCTATGTTAAAGTGCCTTTGTAATTGCATTTTTTTCATGAAAGCAATGTCTTAGTTTTGGATATTATGCAAGGGCGTTACAAAATCACGAAAAATCAGAATTGTTATTTTTTCATATTTTTGAAATAATCGTATCGTCAGGCTACATGAAATAATCTTTATTGTAAAATTTATGATTGGCATATATTGATTGTTGAACATCTTGTGGAAATGTATAGAATGTTGGAGAAAGCATTCGGTGAGCATTCCTATATCGGAAAGAAATGTTTACTAGTGGTATAAACAATTCAAAGAAGGCAGAGAACGCGTGGAAGACGAAGAGTGCTCTGGTCGACCATCAACCTCAACCGACGAAGCTCACGACCAACAAATTAAAGATTTGGTGCTTGCAAACCGTCGATTTACAATTAGAGACTTTGCTTATGATGTTGGAATTTCAAAAGGATCGGTCAATTCCATTTTGGGCATCAAACGCGTCAAATCTCGATTGCACCAGCTCACACTGCATTGATTCTTCGTGACTTTTTCGCCAAAATTGAAACTCATATCATTCCACCTTATCGTTCCTCATATCGTTACACCTTATTCACACTTACTTCTGGCTATTCCCTACACTCAAAAGACCACTCCGGGGACTCGGATTTGAGTCGATTGAAGAGATTCAACCTGAATCGCCGCGCGCTTTGAAGGCCATACGATTGGAAAAAAAGTTGGCATAAGTGCATTGTGTCCGGAGGGGGATTACTTTGAAGGTGATGACATAAATTTGGAAGAATAAATAAAGAGTTTTTGAACTCTTTTGAACTCATCTTACTTTTTGGGCACAGTAGTAGAAATGTTGTGTTGCTGTTCCTTTCCCACTTGGTAGACAGCAATATCTAGACCAATTTGGAAGAACCCATGTGGTCTTATGAAAGGAGGGAAGGGGGGGGTCAGCTTCTGTTGGGATAGAGCACCCGTAAGTAGAAGTCTAACTTGGCTCCGTGACGATAACTTTTTTACGGGATGGGGTTGTCAGCCCTACGCCCTACAGCCATTTTCTTGTGACATCGTGTGTCAGAACGCTAGTCACTCGGCCATCAGACTCTAGACCTGTTATTCCAATCCCCATTGAATCGTTTGGATTATTTGAGTATGTTAGTTTTATCTATATTCTATTAACATAAAAAAACAAAGTCTTTAAAATATATTACATGAATTTCTCTTTTCGATTATGTTTAGGTAATATTGTTTCAAATATATAGTATATAAATTAAATTTTTAAGCGATATAAAATACATGATCTTCAAATTATAGCAACACACACATTTATTATACATTTACAAAACTTTTAAAGCAGTGTTTGTATACTAGTGTATATAACATCACGGAAGCTGTTACTAAATAAAGTCGAAAGTCAAGCGAATTTTGTTTGTAAAAGAAAACACACATATCCACTTTCTTCGGTTTATTAACATTTTTAAGGTATTTAAAGGAGTTTGAGGTGGTCACGAAAAGGCATAAGCATAAAATTTAGCTGATAAGCATCATAGAGTTCCTCAGCATCTGCAGTCAGAGGAAACAAAATTCTGAACATATTATTAAAAGTGGTCTGGTTAGTATCTTGCTCTGGAGACAACAACTAAGAGCCACAAGGTAGCGATAAATTATTCAAGTACAGCAGTTAGAAACGGCTGTTATTTGAAAATGCGAAACTAAGTTAATACATACATATACATAATTATTATTTTGTAACAAGGCCAGTGTTGTTATAATGCATAGTCGAATGCAAAGTGGAATAATTAAGCAATTGAATCATCATTAATTATTTTGAAATTTTTGTAACATAATTCAATTTTTGATAATATTTTACAAGTTTAAAAAAAAGTGGATCCAACCCGGGAAGCAAAAGAAGAAACTGACGAGCAATATTTTCTAATATGGCGAAAGTTGTTGGGTGTCCAACAGACAAACCTTTTTAAATGCTTTGTTTAGTAGATTTGTAATTTTTCATTTTGCAAGCTTTATAAATTATACGAAGAGAAAGTTAAATTAGGAATTATAGGAAAAGGGAAGTAGCTATTGCAATAAAAATAATGTGATGCTGGATTAGTAGGGTTAATGCTGCAACTGCATTTGGAGTGTCTACATTATAAAGCAAGTGGAATTGAACAAAATGGGTGTTATTGCACATGCACACGAATTAAAAAACAATTCTATTAAACGTTAAAATTTCGGTATAAATAAATTTTTTGAAAGGTTTTGTTTCTGCGTAATCCAATCCATGCTCAAAAAAGCCCCGTTGCCTGAAAGTTTACAAGATGAAAATTACAAAAAAATAAATAAATAAATAAATAAAAATGAAAAATAAAATGAATAAAATTAAAAAAATAATAAAATGCTTATAAGGTGATGGAATTGGTTTTGAGATGATTCTTTGGTTTGCTGTGAAACCGATGGTTTTTCATCCCTTGATATATGCCTTCGTCCAATCGAAAGTGTTATTTGTGGTTATTGCAGTCACATTTACAATGGGATTTTCTATTGTTCTTTCTTCAACAACAACAACAGTACTCACTGGCAGTGCCAGAAGTCCTTTCTTTTTAACCAGGGTGAGAAATATCATTGACTGGATGTTATTTAATTTTAATTTTATTTTGCTTCCTTTATATACTTGCTGCTATGTCAAGCATGCACCATCACATTATACTTTCATTCGGCAATTGATCTCAATATATTGTACAGTTTTCCAAAAATATTGAACCAGAGCGCTGTTCTTTGTTTAGTACTTTCTTCCAATGGCCGGTTATCTTTTGCTGCTACTATTAAGACGTTTGTTCCTTCATTCTGTTTTGTCATTTCATAAACATTCATTTCGCCATTAGCAATAATATTGCTAATCTACAATACAGTGATTTAAAATTTCATAAGTTTACAGTTGAAATATTTAAGGTTTACAGTTGAATAACCTACGTACATTTTTCTATGTGTGTTCGGTTGAAACCTCATGATTTATACAAACTGAGAATTCTCGCTTGTAGTAAATGCCAATTGTCTAAAGAACTATGCCTTTAGGATGCATATGTTATAGGACAATAGCGAAGAAAAAAGTATGATGATATGTCTGGTGCACGGAAAATGATTTTTAATCTAAACAATAACATAATGATTGGATTTGACGTGTGTTTACATGGGAAGGTGCTAAGAGTGACTTTTTTTTTCCTTTTCTCCACACTTCACATGTATAACAGGCTTTTATGTTGGTATCCTGGAGGTGGCATGTATGTTTATTAGTGGTTCGGTATTCTTGTTAAACTGGAAATGCTGAATTCATGGTCCCATCTAATTAGCATAAAGTGTGCACAAAATGTCCGTAGAGTGACAAAACCACAAAAACACACTTCCACGTCCCCGTACCTAGTGTATGTAGTCCCTTACGAATTAGAAACGGGAAGATGGAACATCGGTGAGTCTCATGTATAAAAATGTTTTCCTGATTTTATGAAATTGAATATCGTGCATGCCTAGGTGCACATGCGCCCATTTTACAGCGGTTAACTGCATGTGTTCCAACAACACAATGAAGGCCTATACAACAACAACAACAACAAAAAAAACTTTACCTTGTACTAAACAAAAATGAAGACTGCATTCAAAGGAAAAACTAAGTCTCATTTCTATATTAATTGGAATTCGCCCTACCTATTCCATCACTTGTCTCCATAGGGAAAAAAAAGGGCCAGATTTAGGGACTTGTGATGGTAAAAAAAACGGAATATTGCAGCCAACCTGCCAATAACATTGGCATTCGGGTGATGGCTAGTGAGAGTTATACTTTCTTGCAGCTTCTAATGCATTATCACTACACTGAACATAGGTAAAAGTACACATCTCGATGTTCATGAACAGAATAAATTATCATGAGGCATCGATTGATTATAATTTTTAGCAATGCGAGCAAATAGACCGTTGTTCATTAGCATAACATACACATCTATTATTCATATCTCTTTTAATTATTGTCCTTTCCCTACACATAAGAGTGTTATTTTATTTTTATTTTCTTAAAATTTTTTTTTTTTTTTGCTTCAGCTACATACGATTCCAATAAAACTTCTTTTCTTTTACTGTGGGGTCAAACTTTTTCTTTCGAAGTTTTCCCGAGAATTATGTACTGGTATCATAAATGTTTGATAATCTGCCAATTTTGCTGTACTCCAAGCGAGGATTATCGTTCACCTCATTTATTTACACATTTATTGTATTTAAATTTATTTTCTTCCAAAAATAATTGGTAAATGTAAAATTTCACTAATAAAAATGACAAAAATGACTATTTGATTCAAAATTAAAAAAATAAATGCTATTATGCAAATATCTTGTCAGCGATATTTTTTTATTTAATATTGCTATAATATTTAAATAAAGTTAAATTAAATGTATAATATTTTTAATTAGAATTAAAACAAGAATTGTTTTCAATGTTCTGTACTTTTCATTACATACTGTCAGCCATCAGCCATGAATGACCATCACCATGAACGAATTTCTTCAGATCAATGAGTTCAACAATTGAATTTCTAATGAATAAATTACTTCTACTTCACGTTGTTTAAAGATAACATTCCACTGCTCGTATTGAAAAGGCTTGCCTATGTAATGTTTTAAGTATCTTCTCTTCAAAACATGATAGTTGGTCCAATGAAATATTAGAAACATGAATAATGAGATGTTTCCTTTCATTTTAAGACATTGAGGGTCAGAATACTATGTTGAGAGCATACTGTTTAGATTAGTTAATCATTGGAACTTTTGGTGACCGAATATATATAATTAAAACTGCCAGATCTTCCCCCTCAAACTATCTTATTTCCAGAATATCCTCTCACTGGTAGAATAATAAGTGTTTAGCTTCCATTGAAATTTATATTAAGGGAATAATTTTTATTTAAATGGTATTTAATATGCTTTGATTTATATGTAATACATTTTAATGTTTTATTTAACAAGCTTATTATTATTATTAAATAGTTTTAAAAATATGCAAATTGCCGTAAGATGTAAATATTTATTAAAGTGGATTCATTTGCTAAATGGTTAATGGACATAAACATGTATAGATATATATTAAAAATTGGATGGGCATTTTAAGATGCATATTTTATAGAGTTAAAATTGAGTAAGGCCAGATATGTTTGATTGTAATCAACACTCAAAAATTGAATACAAATTCAATTAAGAGACTAAAGTTACTGCAATGGTAATTTAAATAAATTGCTAAAAATAATTGTAATGTTGAAAACAAATAAATGTATTAAATTTAACAATTAATTCAGTAAATCCATACTTACTGTTATCGTAATAAAGTTTTAATTGTTAAATAATGTGTTTTTTAAAATAAATTAAATTAATTATAAGTAAAATTGATGGAAAAAAATTTTAATAACAGAATTGAAAATTTAATTGTAATTTTCGGCAATTGATTTTATGTATTTCAGAAAGAATACTCATTTAGGTGTAGGATAAATTTTGTAAAATTAATCTTATTTCTTTTTACATCTAGTTCGTGCTCTATGCGGTCTTGTAGGCTATTTGCTTGTACTGTTGTTTTTCATTGTGGCAGTGTTGTTATTTCGTTCGTAGTGTTGTTATTTTTAGATGCATATCTATATTTAAATTTTAGAATACATTTTTTCCTTCATTAGTCGCCAGTGTTCTATTCATGTGCCAGTGTAAACATTAGAAAACACGAGGCCTATCGATCTACCACAACAAAATTAATGTTTTAATTGCAAATATCATTCACTAATCTTGCAATTTTTATTATTTAAATTTCGCATTTAATTCCAAAGATAAAAAGTGATAAATCTTCAACGAATTTATGCCATTAATTAAATTGACCATATGATTAAATTGCGTCTCATTTATATATGTTTTTAATCATTTAATCCATTCATAGCTCAAAAGGAGAAAATGGAGCATCAACACTGTAATTTAATATCTGGCCTTAAAAGTAGTAAGATTAAAACTATGAATGTAAAATATTTTTTAGTGCAGATAAAAAGAGATAAACACAACATAATTAATATCCGATTTATGCAGCTTAACTAATAATAGGAAACTATTAGAGATCACAGCATGAGAGATGTAATATCAGTTAAGCTTTCGATAACAGAGCAGTTGCAACCCAGCTGCGTTATAGATCGAAACACGCAGGACCATTTGATCCCTTTGTCCAAAGCAGCACCAATCCACAATACATGTGAATTAGTAATCCAATTTCCTCATATGCATTTGATAGATACATTGTCATTTGATATTTCATTAAGCTTGTAAGGTAATATTTTCAAGTTTAATTTATGTTTGCGTTTTGGATTATTTTCATATCTATATTATTAATATAGACACAGGACATGCAAAAAAAAAGTTGGAATTTTGTAAAAAAAAAACTATTTATTGCTTTAATTTTTTATCATTATACTTTAGAAAGTAAAGAAAAGTTTTAATTTAACAAAAAATATTAATTTTATATTACAATAGAATTTACACTCCATAATGGCAGGCGTCATTTAAATCAATAGACTATTTAGATGTTGGCCTGAATGGCCGAGTGGCTAGCGCTCTGGCGCTCGGTACTACAGGCTTCGGGTTCGAGTCCCGGCGGTGCCATGGTTGTTTGTAGTGGTTCGGAATCCACTTTAAACCGTAGGTCCCGGTCCTAATAGGATCGTAGAGCGTTGCGGGGGCATTGTTACTCCGCGTCCGTGGCTCATCTTCAAGTTACACGCGCCCCTGGGTAATGCAAAGTGAGTACATCTGTGCAGCACTTGCCTTAAGGCATCCAAAGACCAAGCTGTCTGTGTTTGCCAGCTGCATTAGAAAGAAAAAAAAACTATTGAGATGTTCAAATATGTCGCTATAAAAATACTTTTGATTGACAGTTGCTTTGATTTGATGTAAAACACAAGAACGACGAAAATATAGCAGATTTCGTATAACAAATATGCCCCCAGTACGTTATTTCCATAATGTATCACCTAATTTAGGTGAACTCTATTGATGGTATTTGAAAAATTCGAACATTTACCTTTACTCTCGAGCCCAATGGAAGAATTTTCGATCTAAGAATTTATGACACCAATACCTGTTATATGATTTCATATAATATGCAAGGGCATATTAGAAAATTTCAGTTCAGCCTCAATTCGAGCGAGGGTTCCATCGTTCTGAAACCCAATGTGTTTTGCCCCACATTGATAATTTCCATCTCCACATGTATAAATACGACTATACACTGAAGTGACAAAAATCATAGGATAGCAATATGCAAATTTTCAGATGGCAGTAGCATCGCGTAGAACAGGTATAAATGCGCAGTGCTTCCGCAGAGCTTTCATTTCTGTCCAAGTTATTCATGTGAAGAGGTTTTGACTTGATGATGACCGCGCGACGGGAATTAACAGACTTTGAACGCGGAATGTTAGTTGTAGCTAGACGCATGGGTCATGCCATTTCGAAATCGTTAGGGAATTCAACATTCCCAGATCCACTGTGTCAAGAGTGTGCCGAGAGTATGACATTTCAGGCATAACATCCCACCATGGACAGCGCAGTGGTCGACCGCCTGCACTTAACGACAAAGACCGGCAACGTCTGCAAAGAGTCGTAAATTCTATCAGACAAGCAACACTACGTCAAATAACCGCAGAAATCAATGTGGGACGAACAAGGGACTTGTCTGTTAGAACTGTGCGGAGAAATTTGGCTTTCTTGGGCTATTCCAGCAGAAGACCGACTCGAGTGCCTTTACTGACAGAACGACATCGCTTGCAGCGACTCGTGGGCACGTGAGCATATCGGTTGGTCCTAGATTAATGGAAAACCGTGGCCTGGTCCGATGAGTCACGATTTCAGTTGGTAAGAGCTGATGGTAGGGTTCGAGTGTGGCGCAGACCCCATGAAGCCATGGACCTAAACTGTCAGCAAGGCACTGTTCAAGCTGGTGGTGGCTCCGTAATGGTGTGGGCTGTTTTTTCATGCCATGGACTTGGTCCTCTGGTGCGACTGGACCGAACATTGACTGGAAATGCTTATGTTCAGCTACTTGAGATCACTTGCAGCCATTCATGGACTTCATGTACCCAAACAACGATGGGATTTTTATGGATGACAATGCGCCATGTCACCGGGCCACAACTGTTCGCGATTGGTTTGAAGAACATTCTGGACAATTCCAACGAATGATCTGGCCACCTAGATCGCCCGACATGAATCCCATCGAGCATTTATGGGACATCACCTAGAGGTCTGTTCGTGCCCAAAATCCTGCACCATCAACGCTTTCACAATTATGGACGTCTATCGAGACAGCATGGCTCAATATTCCTGCAGAAGACTTCCAACGACTTATTGAGTCCATGCCACATCGAGTTGCTGCATTTCGCCGGGCGAAAGGAGGGCCGACACGATATTAAGAGGTATCCCATGACTTTTGTCACTTCAGTGTATTCCTATTTCACCTTACATGAGGTATTTCTTTCTATTAGAGTTCCTACTCCTCTACGAATTTCATATTTAAATTTATTTTTAATTACTTGCTTCCTTCCCATATGTTAAATGTAATGTTTTTATGGGAACACAGCAGTCTGGACAATGTGCGATGTTTTCGAATTGAGGAAATTTAGTTCGAGACCTGGCAAACGATGCCTAACTGAAATTCTTTTGTTTGCACATGTCAAAAATTGACATTAAAAATTTATAGGTAAGAAAGACTTTCATTCAGTTCTAGAAAGTATAAAGGTGGTTTAAGATTCATTAGATGCCATTTTTGGACTTTTGAGTTTTCAAATTGCGATGGTAAAATATAGGAAGACATACTGTCTCTATGTCCCGTAATGCTGAATCTGCTGCATTTGTGTGTGGAAAATGTGATGGAAAAAGACCTCAATTAAAAAAATTTTAGCATTTGAAAAAAAAAAAATTTGTTTCAAATATTTTATACAATACAAATTTAGATGGAAAATTATTAGATCATTCTATTTTTCTGTATGATTTTTATCGCATAAAGATGTTGTAAACTGAGGGTGTTTTTTTAGTAGATACCGTTTTGATATAAACCAAACAATACAATTTTGCTAGCAAGTTAATATTTACATGAAAGCTTACTACTACACTACACTACACCACAGCATATCACTGTGCCTAGAATTGAAATGCTCCTTTACAGTTTGGGAATGATGCGGGTGAAATTGAATGGATACAATATGGAAGGGGAAAAACTTTCGCAAAATTCGCTTTTGGCGTTACAAAAAGCTGAAAATATTAACAAAAAACAGTAGAAAATATCCAAAAATTAAAATTTAAAAAGGGAAAAATATGAAACGCAAAAATATGTAAAAATATAAAAAGTAGATAAGGCAAATGGTTGGAAAAATTTAAAAACTATGCAATACAACATTGTATAATGTATAAATCAGAGAGTGGGAGGAATGTTCATCAAAGCAATATAATAATTTGAAGAGGAGTATCAGCTAATAAAGAATTGGACAGTAGAAGTAGATGCTATAAAATTATGACCAGTGGAAATATAAAAGTCAGGAAGATATTGTATCTGAGAATAATAAGCAAAGTGCATATAGATGCATATTCTATATTTCCACCTATATTACATAGTACGCTTATCTTCTGAATTTCATCTTCACAGAAATCAGCCATCTGATTTCTTAATCGCTCCAGCACGTCCATTTTGTCCCCGCCATCGTGACCATTACCATCAAGGCACTTCTTTAAGTGCAAGAACAAATGATAATAGTTTGGGGAACAAAAGTTGTCGTTTTATGGAGGGTGATCAAGCTGGGTTCGATCAGACACATGTGGGCAAACATTGTCATGAAGAAAACGGTCCCCTATGCTTTTATTTCTGATTGCAGGGTACAGTTATTTCAAAATCTCTCAATATCTATGTGCATTGACTTTGTTACCTCGAAAAAGAATTTTACAAGCACTTGCTTATTCCAAAACACAGGAACTGTAATTGTTTGCTTGAACTTTATTTTCATGATGAAATTGAATTCCATTCTATTAATGGTTGATTTGATTCCAGTGTAACGTTAATGACATTTCATCACCAGTTAGAAAACTATCTTTAAATTTTCTGCGCCATTTTCTTATTATTCCATCGATCATGGTACTTTCACTAATCTGGCGATAAATTACGTTTTATTTCACTAATTTTCGAGGGCTTTCACATCTCTTGCCATTAAAAAACAAATAATAGCACGTATTCTACAATCGCGCGATTTTCAATCATTTTAGTCATTTTAAATATGCTTACATAATCATTTTGAAGCTTTAGCTTAGGTTGTATGTGGATACCCGATAGATCATGATATATAGAGCGTATGGGTTGAACGTTTATTGTAACGCTATTAGGTGGGTACTTAAAAATTAAAAAGGTACACAACTCAAAATGATAATATCAATAATCAATAATTAAAATGGTATTTAAAATTAAAAAAAAAAAACGAGTCTCGTAACCGATTCTGATGAGATTGCTTTACATATTGAATTTTTCTCTAAACTTTTATTACTTTACAATGTTTAACAATAAATTTTCTTATTAAAAACATACTGAAATATATATATATATATATATATATATATATATATATATATATATATAATAAAAAAATATATTTTATATACATTATTTTTACTTTTGAATTTTTTAGGATCGTATTTTTTGCAAAATTTTATAGAAGCTATTTTTTTTTTCCTACTTTAAAAGCAAAAAAAGTAATAATAACAGTTTTTCACAAAAAAATAATTTTGCAGTAAATCTTGTAACGTTACTTCACAAACTCCTATTTCCAGATAAACTTCTTTTATGACTAGGCAGTTCAGACTTAAGAAGAGTAAATCTTATCGACAGACTTTTTAAAGCTAGTCATGCAATAGCTTCATCTGTAAATAAGATCCCTCGATCGTTTAATGTACTGTAATAAATAGAAGGTTAAAAACTTGAGCAAGTCAAAAAAAAAAAAAAAAAAAAACTGAATAGTTAAAGTACAGTTTTCGAAAATATATTGCTGAATTTCTAATTTATTGTGTGCAGTATTTTAATCTCTGTAAAATGTTCGTCGTTAGTGTTTAAAATTTAACGAGGGAAGAAATAAAGTCTTTAAATCCATACATTTTATTGCGGTTCAAGCTTTTTTATTTTGAAATACTTTTTATGATGTTTTATTAACTATATTTTACTTTTAGGCCTTTTTATAAACCAACAAATTGAAATAAAGCTTAGAGTTAATCTACTTCGTGGCGTCTGCATAAATGGCGAAAAAAAAAAAAATTTTTTTAAATAACTAATAAAAAAAAAGAAATAAAACGAATTAACAGTTACAGTTTCAATTAAAATTTGCAATTTTAAATAATGGAGTATTGGGAAATAAAGCGGTAAGGGAGATTAGGGCTCCGGGGGAAGGCGAATTTAATAACTTTATAAGTTTTTCTATAACTAAAATTATAGGGTTCTTTAAAAGGCCAGCACTATGGGTTTGACAATTATTATTTCTGTTAAATAAACGATATATATAAACGGTGATCTAATACACAAACTAAATAAACGATACATATATAATCAGTAATTTAGATGACTACATACGATCTGTAGTAGTTTTTAGTACTTTTTTATTATATGATGAGATATTTCAAATTTTACATGTTCCATTAAACATTCTGAAAAGTTGCTCGTGCAAGGTTTGGTTGCACTATTATCCATGACGAGTCCGTAATTTTCGGAACAAAAAATAACATTGCCGAATAGATTTGATTAAATATTATATGATTATCTATTTTCCATAGCATATTAATAAATTACTACATTAGGAATTACGTTGTTACTCTCATCGGACGTTTACAAAGGAGGCAAATGGTGCTTTATGGTTTCTCGTAGAAATTTCACCTTTTTTGCACATGAAAATTTTGACTTTATTCGATTGGCCAAGTAAAATATTTTCTGAACTCAAATGTCCTGTTACGTCTTTCTGAACACTACTACTTTAAACAAACACGTACGTGGAAAAATTAAATAATTCTTACTTGCATGCGAATGATTAAGCTCATTAACATTACAAAAATTACAGTGAAAGTTGCAATTTCTTTTATTACAAATATATGCTTCAGCACTCTCTTCGTCATTCGATTTATATTAGACGCCATGGATTTTGACCTTTATTAATTGTTTACGACTAACAGTTACATCTTTAAATAAGCATTGCTGATTCGTTTCTAAATTTTAAACCTTTTTGAAATTGCAGCTGTCGAGAAACATTGGATTCTCAACAGCTGCAAATTAACAGCTGCAATTTCATATTTAAAAAGAAACATTCTTAAAAACCATTCTGCATTTTAAAAAACAGAACACATTGTTGGTTAATATTGTCTGACAAATACCAGTTCTAAATAATAAGTCTTTTATCAAAAGTGAAACATCTGCCGTGTTTCCGTTACTGTTTGTTTTTCTTGTAAAATGAACATGGCCAACCCGCTTTTATACACCTTTTCTTTAATTGTCACTCATCATATTTTCTATAAATCCATCCATAACCCGTATTTACATAAATTTTTGTAAATTTATATTTCAATAATATTTGTATCTCGTCTCAAAATGAGGAAAATATATTTAGAAAATCGTTCACCGATACATAAAAATCAGGATAAAATATAATTTATCTAAAAATAATTTATAATTTATGAAACCAAAAATGATTCATGATAAGTTTTTAAAATTCCCGAAAAATAATGATGCATAAAAATAAGTCAAAAATATTTATCAATTAGCTAAGGAATTTGAATTGTCAAAACATTTTAATAAATACATCATTTTCAATTAATGTTTACATACATCTCTTTGCTTATTTTGTGTGCCCTGTAAACATTTTAAGTTGAGTTTTAGAAATTCTGAAAGTGAATAGAATAAAAATAATCGTTATTCTGGAAATAGTATTTCGAGAATAATTTTTCTCTGTAGAATTTATTTAAAAAAAGGTTTAAATAAATATTTGTTTATTAAATTATTTTATTTAATGAGACGCTTTAATGATATTCATAAAGAAGAATACATGTATTTCAATAAATTTATTCTACAAGATTGAATTTATCAACAATCAAGAATTTAAAAATTATAATCGTTTTTAAAGCTTTTTTATGATCAGTTGAGATGTAAAATGAAATTTCACTTATTTGTTTTTCATTCATTTGAAAGATTTATATATTCCCAGTTTGATTTATTTGAACTATCTTCTGCAGTTCGTAATTAGAAATTAAAACTGCCAATATATTTGCTTTTATAACGATAGATAGAATAAATTCAGAAAATTCAGAAAAACAAAAATCTCCCATAGAAAATATTTCAGACGTTAAATACTACAATAAATTAATTAGAAAAATCATTTAATTAGTTGGAAGTTTAAAAGTTCTTTGCGTTTTTTTTTTTTAAATTAAAATTAACTCTGAATACAGACTTTTCTAAAGATTAAATATTTGTTGGTGCAATAATCCACAGTTCACTTGCAATAAATCAACATTTAAAGAAAAAATATTATAGTTATTTGTTATTTGCTAATATAAATATATTTTCTTGCTAATAATGGTAAATCAAAATAGTAATTTATGATTAAGAGGTTAAAAGAATAATGTAATCAATTAAAGAAAATTAGTATGTTGATGGATAATTTTTTTAATAGTTAATAAAAGTTTTAAAAGTTAATAGTTAATAGTTTTTAAAATATTTATGCGGTGATTACAAAAATTAAGCTTTGCAAAAATGGAGGAGAAAATATAATACACGATATATTTTATAAAATAAAACATCTAAAATCATTAATACGAATAAAGAATGAATGATTGAAAATATAGATTTAATAAAATTGATAAAAATTTTTGATGAAAATCAATGGTTAATATGAAATTAATTTTTTATTAATCTGAAATACTGAAATAAAAGTTCATATACAAATGACATATTTCTTCATCAATTATTTCTAAATTTTAGCTTTTCATCAATCATTTCTAAATTTTAGCTTTTCATCAATCATTTCTAAAATTTTTAGCTTTTCATCAATCATTTCTACATTTTTATCTTTTCCAATTTTCAATCATTTCTAAATATTAGCTTTTCACCATTTTTCTTCAACAACAATCGTTCTAATTTTTAGCTTTTCGTCAATTTTCATCAACAATCGTTCTTATTAACTTTTCACCATTTTTCTTCAACAATCGTTCTAAATATTAGCTTTTCACCATTTTTCTTTCAACAATCGTTCTAAATATTAGCTTTTCGTCAATTTTCTTCAACAATCGTTCTAAATATTAGCTTTTCGTCAATTTTCATCAACAATCGTTCTAAATTTTAGCTTTTCGTCAATTTTCTTCATCAATCATTTCTAAATTTTAATTCATCAATTTTCTTTATCCATCATTTAGAAATTTATCTTTTGCTCAGAATATATCTTTTTGTCATTCATTTTACAAAATGTTCCCGATTGAGAAAATATTTGTTTTCCTTAGTCTTTTACATCAACAAATAAATATTGCTAAAATGATTTGACATTAAAAAATAAATAAAACCATCGAAGAAATAATAGGAAATTTTCTGTTATGTTTGCCATTACGTTTGATAAAAATTAAAAAAAAAAATTGTTTAAAATGAGTACTTTAAAAATTATCAAATTTAAAATAGATCTGAAGCCAGTTATTTAATAGAATTACCATCAATTTTTATATAAAATCTATGCATAGATAACCATTAATTATTCGTTTACTTAATTTTATTAAGCAACTAGCATCACTAATCAATCATTAACAATAATTAGTTCCCCATACGCTTTAAACAAAATATATCTTTTGTTTAATAAGTCATCTCTTTTACAAAATTTCCGAAGGCCTGCATTTCTTCAATAAATCTACGAATGCCCTGCGTAATTACAGAAATCGGGAATACTTCCGGAGACAGCCGAGAGAAACCGAAGGATGAGAAAATTTGTGTTCTCATTTCCGAAAAAGAATGAATAGATTTCCCCCATGTTTAATGACTTTCCCTAAGCACATCCATCGCCGATCCTGCAGAAGCACAAAAATAGTACTGCCAGAGGAAAAGTGACTCGAGTACTGGAATTGGGATTGAAATAATCTTTTCTTTCGTTTATGTAGCTGCCATACGTGTATTTTGCTGGAATCGTGTCTTATGGTCTATGTGTTTGAATAGTTGAGTTTCTTGATTGAGAGAGATGTCTGCAATGTTTGTCTCCACTGATTAAACTAAGCGAAAATGATGAACAATCCGGTATTTTCGTTCTGGATTGTTTTATTTATATAGCATAAAATACCAAAGATTAAATGTGTTTTTAATAATATTTTGCTCATACATTTTTCGTTTAGTGGTATTAAATTATTCCTGAAAATATAACTGACAGTGATAGGTTATGGCAATATTTAAATAAAATATATACTACTGTGTCCAAAAAGTAAAACCCATTTTAAATTTAAATTTCTAGCTTACAATCAATCCTTCTAAATTTTTAGCTTACAACCAATCATTCAAAATTTTTTAGCTTACAATCAATAATTATAAATTTTTAGTTTACTAAATTAAAACTTTTAACTTTTAATTAATTTAACAAATTTTTAGTTTTTGATCAAAAATTTTATCTTTTGTTTGTCATTTGTTTCACAAAAAATTCCCGATTGTGAATATATTTGTTTTCCTTTGTCTTTTGCATCAATAAATAAATATTTAAAAAATAGTTTGAAATTAAAAAAAAATAATAACAAAATAAAAAAAAGAAAAAAAATGAAAAAATCAATATGTTTCTCATTACGTTTGATGAAACATAAAATAAAAAAACATCTTTGAAATTGAATATTTTAAAATTTAAAATAGATCTGAAACCAGTTATTTAATAGAATTACCATCGATTATCGATTTTATATAAAATCGATGCATATAAGGATTAATTATTTGGTTACTTAATTTTATTAATCAACTAGCATCACTAATCAATCATTAACAATAATTAGTTCCTCATACCCTTTAAACAAAATATATCTTAATAAGTCATCTCTTTTACAAAATTTCCGTAGGTCCGCATTTCTTCAATACATCTACGAATGCCCTGCGTAATTACCGAAATCGGGAATGCTTCCGGAATCAGCCGAGAGAGACCGAAGGATGAGAAAATTTGTGTCCTCATTTCCGAAAAAGAATGAATAGATTTCCCCCATGTTTAATGACTTTCCCTACGCACATCCATCGCCGATCCTGCAGAAGCACAAAAATAGTACTGCTAGAGGAAAAGTGACTCGAGTACTGGAAATTGGGATTGGAATAATGTTTTCTCTCGTTTATGTAGCTGCCATACGTGTATTTTGCTGGAATCGTGTCTTATGGTCTATGTGTTTGAATAGTTGAGTTTCTTGATTGAGAGAGATGTCTGCAATGTTTGTCTCCACAGATTAAACTAAGTGAAAATGATGAACAATCTGGTATTTTCGTTCTGGCTTGTTTTATTTATATAGCATAAAATACCAAAAGATTAAATGTGTTTTAATAATATTTTTCTCTTGCATTTTTTGTTTCGTCGCATTAAATTATTCCTGAAAATATAACTGGCAGTGATGGGTTACGGCAATATTTAAATAAAATATATACTACTGTGTCCAAAAAGTAAAACCAATTTTCAATTTAAATTTCTAGCTTGCAATCAATCATTCTAAATTTTTAGCTTACAATCATTCAAAATTTTTAACTTGCAATCAATCATTACAAATTTTTAGCTTACAATCAATCATTCTAAATTTTTAGCTTACAATCAATCATTCTAAATTTTTAGCTTACAATCAATCATTCTAAATTAGCTTTTTAATTAATTTAACAAATTTTTATCTTTTGGTCAAAATGTATCTGTTTGTCATTTGTTTCAAAAAAGTTCCCTTGGGAATATATTTGTTTTCCTTAGTGTTTTACATCAACAAATAAATATTTAAAAAATAGTTTGAAAATTAAAAAAATAAAAACATTAATAAAACAGAAGAAAAAATAGAAAAATTCAATCTATTATGTTTCTCATTATGTTTGATGAAAAGTATAAAAGAAAAATTCATTGAAATTGAATATTTTTAAATTTAAAATAAATCTGAAACCAGTTATTTAATTGAATTACATCGATTACCCATTTTATATAAAATCGATGCATAGATAATGATTAATTGTTTGGTTACTTAATTTTATTAATCAACTAGCATCAATAATCAATCATTAACAATAATTAGTTCACAGTCACTTTAAACAAAATATATCTTAATAAGTCATCTCTTATACAAAATTTCCGGAAGTCCGCATTTCTTCAATACATCTACTAATGCCCTGCGTAATTACCGAAATCGGGAATGCATCCGGAATCAGCCGAGAGAGACCGAAGGATGAGAAAATTTGTGTCCTCATTTACGAAAAAGAATAAATAGATTTCCCCCATGTTTAATGACTTTCCTAAGCACATCCATCGCCGATCCTGCAGAAGCACAAAAAATAGTATTGCCAAAGGAAAAGTGACTCGAGTACTGGAATTGGGATTGTAATAATGTTTTCTCTCGTTTATGGAAGCTGACATACATGTATTTTGCTGGAATCGTGTCTCATGGGCTATGTGTTTGAATAGTTGATTGAGAACGATGTCTGCAATGTTTGTCTCCACAGATTAAACTAAGTGAAAATGAAGAACAATCTGGTACTTTCGTTCTGGCTTGTTTTTTATTTGTATAGCATAAAATAATAAAAGATTAAATGTTTTTTTAATAATATTTTTCTCTTGCATTTTTCGTTTCTTGACATTAAATTATTTCTGAAAATACAACTGACAATGATGGGTTATGGCACTGTTCAAATAAAACATATTACTGTGTCCAAAAAGTAAGACCAATTATTTTTCTTCTCAAAACTATTTGTTTATTCTGCCAAATTTATTTCATCGGCTTCAAAAGTAATCCCCTCGGACACAATGCACTTAGGCCAACTTTTTTTCCAATCCTCAAATGCATGATAAAAAAAGTCATCGGCAGGAATAGCTTGCAAGCTCGCGGCGATTCACGTTGAATCTCTTCAATCGACTCAAAACGGTGTCCCCGGAGTCGTCTTTTCAGTTTAGGAGTAGCCAGAAGTCACACGGTGTAATTGCGGTGGTTGTGAAACGATATGGTTTTCATTTTTGGCGAAAAAAAGTCACAATCAATGCAGTATAAGCTGGCGCATTCAGTGTTTTTGGTACCAATTGAGATTGGACGTTTAAGGCCCAAAATGGAATTGACCGATCCTTTTGAAATTCCAACATCATCAGCAAGGTCTCTAATTGTAAATCGACGGTTTGCAAGCACCAAATCTTTAATTTTTTGGGCGTGAGCTTTGTCGGTCGGGGTTGGTGGTCGACCAGAGCTCTTCTTCAACGTGTTCTCTGCCTTCTTTAATTGTTTATAGTATAACTTCTAAACATTTCTTTCCGATATAGGAATGCTCAACGAATGCCTTCTTCAGCATTCTATACGTTTCCACAAGCAAAATTTAACGCAAGTTCTTGCTCAATTAATTCAGACATTTCAAAAATCGCCGAAATCAGTTTTAGCGTCTCACAGAGCCAAACGTAACTCAAACACTACTGAATATTTTGACGTGAAATTTCACACAGATGTCAAGGATAGTGCCAACAACCTAAAAAAGAAAAAAAAAAAATTGAAATTTCATAAGCCCCGGGAATTTTAAATTGAAAATTGGTCTTACTCTTTTGAATACAGTAGTATAACTGACAGTGATGGGTATGATATTGTTTAAATAAAACATATATATCGTACTGTTTTCGGTTTGCGAATATGGTTTTCATAAAATCTTTGTGAAGTAAAAAAATATATATATATATATATATATATATATATATATATATATATATATGATAGCAGAGAAATTAATGGTGAATATAATAAGTTTCCCTGCATTGCAGAATTTGCTTACTCTGGAAATCAGAAGAGAGAGAGATTGGAAAATATTATGATTATATTTTCCAAAAAGTTTAAATAGATTTTTAATGATTTTTTCTATCAAATGCACAATTGATCCTGTCAAAACGCAGAAAAATAATATCACTGGATAGAAAAGTGGTTAGAGTGGATTGGAATAATATTTTGGAGGTAATAACTAGGAATGATAATGTTTTGGTGAAACAATAACGTAACTGGGGTGACTAGTATTTTTCTTTTTCTATCTTTCTGTTAATATAGCCATCTTATGGGTCTAGTTGGAATAATATCTCACGGCCTATGTATTTGGATAGGCGAGTTTAATTGTTATAGTTGCAGTGTTTGTTCTCTAGAAATTAAAATAAGCAAGAAGTGGTGAAACATCTAATATATTCATCTGACTTGTGCTAATTGCTTTATGAACTTCAAACCAAAAACTGAATTTTGAATTTTTTATCTGCTACAAATTGTGTCTTCATAAAAAGTTATTTAAGAATTACCATTAGTGATTATTTATGAAAATACTTAAATTTTTTTCATTTTCAATATCAACAAATTTTAGCTCATAAGTTGTGAAGCGAATAGGTATTTAACTTTAGGAATATTGTGATAAATATTTACTGTTGAACATTATAAATGGTTATCTATTATTTTTTATGACTAAACTATTCGGAAAAAAATAGTTTTCATTCAAGAGCTACTCTTTTTTTTGTTTATTTTGATTAATTTTATAGAAATAAAAACTAAAGCAGCCCAACTGGAATGTATCAAACCATTTTCTGATTTGATCACATTCTGCTTAGCTGCCTGATGGCCAATTGCCTAGCATTGTGGCCTTTAGCACCACAAGATTCATGTTCGAATACTGGCGGTGGCATGAATGTTTGTGAGTGGTTCGGAATCAACGTTAAACTGTAGATCCCGGTCTAATTAGCACAAAGTGTGCACAAAATGACCATCGAGCGACAAACCAAACCACATTCTGCTTAAAAGGATTTGTGAATATTTAACTAATTCTATGTTTTTCTTATTATAGTTAATGAGTATTTTTAATAATAGTTAATTTATACATTTTAATTAGAGAATACATAATAATTATAGTGCAAAAATTATTTAATTATCTATTATATATCAGTACAAGTACGGTTATGTACTAGTACAAGCTTAGTATTTGTTTCGTGTAACACTAACTGGATGGCTAATGGCCAGAAGCCTTTACATGGAATCAATATAAGAAATCTGTATTTGGTATCTAGTCACGTTTTCAACTGCAATCAACATGAAAGGTGGATTTGGATCATTATTGCAGCTGCTGATACTGTTGTGTTAGTATCACTTTATTTAATTTCACTTGTCTTTGAAACAGTTATTTTTAGAACAAAACGTGTTGAGAAAGAAATGAGGTCTCTTTTTTTTTTTTTTTTTTGTCGATATTTTTGCATCAATTTCCCTATTAAGTATCTTTGGATAATTAAAACTTGTTTTTGTGACTTTCAATAATCTTTAAGCAAAATTAAGTAATCCGATCTAATACTTACTAAATGCTTAAATTTTATACTAATGAATTTTTAATTATACGAAGTATTGAAACGCTTTTTCAGTTAAAATAATAATTTTTTTTTCAATAGATTATTTCTGTTTTTGTATTTTCTAGTTTACAATAGGTATAAAAAGAGTTGTTTACATTCCCTTCTTTAATTTTAGTGGAAAATATATATGTACAATCAAGTATCAACAATTACTATCAAATATGATATTCTAAGAAATCTTTGCCTGGTATTGCGTGATAATCAAATATACTAAACATGCCTATTTTTATTATAAAAATACTAATAATTTGTTAATTAATTAAATTAGTACATCTTTTAATAAAAGAAACCACTTCTCGTTTACTGAATCATAAAATCTGTTATTTATCCAAAGAATGGACGTTTTTTAAATTTAATATTTAGATAATGTTATGCTATTTGTATAATTTACTTAATTCATAATTTTTTTTTTTTTATAATTGATAAATGTTTTTCTTGTAAGTATTTTTTTTTACTTTATAATCTTCATCCAGTAATATTTATAATGGCCTATATAAACGAATATCAGATTTATGTATGTATATTTATTACATTATTACACTTGCCTTATAAATATATTTATTATATAATTTAGTTTATTTTTATGTTAATTGCGTAAGTTCATTCCACCATTTATGTTTATTTATGAGGGTGACAATATTTTAATCCTTATTAATATATAATTGCGATAGAAGTTTCAGCTATAATTTTTATAGCATTATTCTCACTAAAGTATGCCTAATTGTTATTATTATCTATTGCAAAAATTTCATATATTTTATAACGCCAAAAAATACCATTTAAATTTTTATTGATTAATAGATCAATGATTGCTAACTAATAAAATAAATTGCAATTCACTAATAGAATTAAAAGGTTAAAAAATTAACAAAGCACACATGAATATATTTTGAAGCTTAAATATACATAAAAAATAAATGTTTATTTAACAATAAAGGAATGATAAAATTATCAGATATGGATGAAAAATGCATTAGCAGATTTGACTATAGTTTTTATGGGAATAATTTCAACAAATAAATGCCATTTGATAATCCTTTATTAAATGTTATGTATATTTTTGTATTAACAATACGAGTTAAAAATAGATATTTAGTGCTGTAAACTTAAAAATTGTTTTAAGGTTAACGTCAAATGCAAGGGAACCTCATTTCTGTGTCAACCATTGCAGTTACTGAGTTTTTCTTTTTAATGGAAGTCTATATTAGATCTTTAACATTTAAGTAAATATATTTATTATCTTGAAAAATTATTAACATCACTTTTCCAATTTTCCTTTAAATAAACAAATAAACATGTTAATAAATAAATAACATAATAAGCTCGTTTATTTATTTATATAAGATATAAACAAGTTTGGAAACTGCTGCAAATAAACTCAAATAACAAATAGTTAGCAAATAAATAAAAATTATGAGTTTTCCTTCGTTTTATTAACATGGCATATAAAGAACTGGGATTTGAACAGTTGGGATTCCAGCTCTAGGAAAACAATGGAAGAAAAAAAAATCATACGTTTGACGACTGCGAAAATTGTTAAGCATCTGCATCCAGAGCGAATGATTATCAAAACAAATAGTTAAGTAAACTTGTTTTTTGTTTGTAGATTGCAAATAGTGGGGAGTGAATAAAGGCAAAATAAGCGAAAAGAAATGTGAAGCCAGTGTTTATATAAAAGGCAAAACACGATTATTATATGAAAATTAATGCATGGATAATGAAAATTAGTGCTATAATTGAATTTGTTAAATGTAGGTCTGAACTCAGGAATATGAAAACGAATGTCATTATATGTAATATTAAATATATATTAAATACGTAGTATATATATCAAGTTCAGCTTAATATTTTCTTTTTTAAATGCTTCTTTTCTGCAATCGCTGATTTAACTTTTCTCTTCGTGTTTACTGTACGTTTATTCATATACCATGCTCTTCAATTTAATGACCAAAATATTTTTAATAATTTGTTTTAACTATCACGCACTTTGGCTGTCAGTTATGAGAGAGAACGAGGGAGTATTAGCACAAAATCTGCGTAAAATTGATGAATATACTATTTCTATTAGTGGCTTGCGTAACACGAAGCCACTAATAGAAATGGTAGATTCATCACTTTGTAGAACGAATCTATTAAGTGATTATAAAATTTAATGTCAATGGCCTGAATGATGCAATTTGCTGACACACATATACACACACATACGAGACAATCTGAAAAGTCTTACAAATCGCATTACACCTAACCTTTAACATGCAAAGAATAACGAGTACTTACAGAATTAGCTATACGTAAGAGATTATTAATCATACATTAACGAGGTGCTTACTAGCCAAATACTTATAAAGCAATTCTTTTTCCCTTATTTTGAGATAAAACATCCCCTTTCAAGTTATAAAGTAATATTGGCTTAATACTGAATAAGGCAAATTAATACAATAAAATAAATGAGATAATAATAATAATTAATGTAATAATAATTAATGAAGCAATAAAAATTATATTAAGCAGACCACCTTCAAAATACCTCGTACAAAAATGAAACAACCCTTCTCTAAAAATCTTCAGTAATCAAACAAAATACACTTAAATTAGTTCATATAAAAATCAAATTAAAGATTTTTCTGCAATGCCTAAGATCAAAGATTACGTTACCTTTAAAAGGTTATGTGGCATTACGAAATCAAGCTCTGAACAAAGACAAAATTATTTCAATTAATGCTTAATGACCAATAAACATTAACGGTTCTCCTGACAAATCATTGTCCATAACAGAAACAATAGAAATATAATTGAGCGTGCTCCGCCTGAAATTGAGGAACAAATCTGTTGACTTTTATTAGACATTAAAATGATGTACAGCAAAGTCATAAAAGGACCAGAAGTGCTCTGTTAACACTCACTGGAAGCTACTGAATCATTATAAAGCGAATATTAGATTTATGTGATTCTACGTTATTGTGTTTTTGCCTTGTTCCAGATTGGATTTGTCTGAATTCTGTGCTGTTATTGTGTACTAAATCAGGAAACCCTATTGAAGTTTGTTATTAGAAATAAATTGATTTTGCAGTTCTGAAAGGAAGTTTTATGGATTATGGACGTGGAATTGTGCAATTCAAATATAAAACCTTTTGCTAAGTGTTTGAAGTAAAATATATTTTCGAAGTTCCGTTATTTTCTTAATGAATGACTTTATATTATATGGATATTATATGGATTCATGTACTTAATAAATTTTTACTGTTTAGAAAATACATCATGGTATTAAGATTTAATGCTTAGTTGCGCGTAAAGCATACAAATTTATTTTAAAATAAGTAACACATAGTAATTACACAATTCTTTTAAAAAAATTTTAAAACGTAATATAATTCCAAATGGCTTTTGTGAATAATGTGTTGCTATCATATATGATGGTGTGATTCTGCATTATAAACTACATATATTTTGTTAGTAAAATATTTTTTGAATGTCATTGAATATTTTGTCAGGTGATCAAACACAGATATTTTAATCTTGAAATGTATTAATATAAGAAAATATTTATTAGGTTTTAAATTATTTCATTCCATTACTTTCTGCTATCTTACTTACGTTGAACGATTTAAGAACGATTTTAAGATGAACGATTCTTGTGTTTCAAAAATACAATTTCTTCATTTAAAATTTTATTGAAAGATTGTAACTATAATGTTTTTGTTTTAAATAAAAAAAAAAAAAAAAAAATTAGTTTTATAAAAATTATTTCGGATATATTTTCCAATTTTTTTCCTTGAAATTGTGTAGTACCTTGAAAAATAATAACACCTTGAATCTTTTGTTCACTTTTAACTATTTTTTTCACCTTGTTCACTTTTAACTAGCTGTTCACCTTGTTCACTTTTAACAAGCTTTTTAAATGCTACTTACTTAAAGATATAGTTTTTAAATTCAGATACTTAGTTTAAGATTTCAAAACGATTATTTTGTATAATTTGATATTTTTTACATGAATTAGAATTCTCTTTATATTTAATAGTCTAATTTGCGCAAAAAAAGTTAATAATAAGTTGATCACGACATACAGTTTAAGGTGGTTTCCAAACCACTAATAAACATCCATGCTTCCAACAGGATTCGAACGTGAAGCCTGCTGTTCCAAAGGACAGAACACTAGCCATCAGGCGGCGAGGTTGGGAAGGAAAGGCAATAGATTTCTTTTGGGAGTTGTTTTTGGAGTACCTGCCCCGAATTTGTATGTTGTATGCTATGCAACCTAAGCAACTCTCGCCATTTAGCTTGATTATCGATGCTAGAAGTTTTTATAAATTCTTTTAAATTGCTATAGTCATCAAGTTTTTTGAAAAGCAGTGACTGCAACACATACCTTGAATTGATTAGTATCCATTCTCACCTATGCACTCTGTGTCATGAATAGAGTAACAAAGGATTTATCTTCCTTCATTGTCGTGGAAAGTTCTCCGTGTAAAGAGAGTAATTCATCATTAGCGCTGCATTGAGCGAGTCTAATTTTACAGGTGAGATTTGAGAGAGATAACTGACGACTTGGACCTTTGCAATACTTATCCACCGAGACATGTGATTATCTGGCATGAAGTTCGCAGTGAAAAAGACACACTAATTTAAGCATGGGAAACCGTTGCATCTGTGAGACACACACGACCAATAGTATGAGCATTTTATTTCTTTAGTAAAACAACTTGTAAATGTTTCATTTCCAGTAAATTTTAAAATTCCTTATTAATGATAAATGGAAAACGTTATTTTGTTTTCAACGATGAAATGACATTGAGATTCAACTAATTATTTTTAGTTAAGGAATTGAGGTATTAAATGATCGTTGCAACCCAAGATAATGGCCGATGATAAATAAAATAGGAACAATTAAAGAACAATGAGATAGCAATGAAATATATCACAATGGCCCAAAAGAATGGACAATATTGTATTATAAAATATATGCAGAAGGAGATGTAGTTATGGAATAAAAATCAATACAAAAAGAAAAATGAGAAAGCTATATCGCAGAACATTGGCAAAATTGCTTAGCATTATTGAAGTTGTAAAAGGTATAAAATATCACATGATTCTTGAAACCTTTTTTTTTTTTGTAATATGAAATATTAAAAATAATTGTAAATTTAAAAAAAAAATATAGGAATTAAAAAGAAAAAAGAAAGATATTTGGAAATTTTATGAAAATGCTATTATTTCTTTACCTTTTAGCAAACCGTTTTTCTTGTAACCTGATATTAAATTATCAGTGGGCTAACTGACATTGAATATCAACGACTTCACTAATGATACGTCCCTAACACATTAGATGATGAGTGGAGGGCATTGTCTTCTTGGATGACTCTTAAGACTGTCTGTCTAATCGTTTGGAAGAAAACGTATATGAGTCTCACCAGGTAGTAAGCCTAAAGTATGCACAAAATGACCGTAGAGTGAAAAACAAAACCAGCCCAAATCACCAAATCACTATTAATGCGAGATGCTTTGCAAGCTTTATCATCGAGCTCGTTTCTGAAACCAGTCATCTAGTTTCCTTTGTCATTGCAAACAATGATTGAAAAATGATGACATTACTGTATTTGAACCCAACTTCAATTTTTATTTCCACTTTAAGACTAGATCATTGGATTGATTATTGATTTGAACAAAAAACTATCGTGCTAAATTATTACAGCAAACTAATGTAGAATAGGTTAAAACTGTAAAAGAAAAAACACATCATATTTAAAACATTCTAAATCACTACACAACAGAAAACATTGAAATGCATCCGTCATATACAATGTGCCGATGGAAAAAAAAATGAAATTAAATAAAATTAAATAATTGGAATAAGACTGAATTACAAAATTAATACATTTATTTGAATAAGTGCAGATGCTCTAATGTTATGATTACCGATTAAATTATCTGATCTATCGAGTATGAAAACGATTATTCTTCATTACATATCGATCAGTATATCGATTTTCCTTTTAACTACGTAGGTCATTCGTTATCGGTTAGTGATTAGCTGACGAATGCAATGTCTAAAAGCATGAAAGCAAACAACGGCTGCTTGTTATATAGACATAATTGCAAAAAATTAAAATGTATATAAATATTTAAAAAAAAGAATTATTTTGGCATAATACGATGTTAAACAAATATGTGTTGTTTTGTTAACGTAAAAGGAAAGTGTTTTTAATCATATTAATATTCCAGCATTATTATCTTTTTTTTTTTTAAGAAATATATTTTTTATTTTAAAATAAAACATCTTGTTGCATAGTTTTATAAATATTAAATATTTGCATTATTACAGGATATTGTGGTATTATTTTAATACTTGAAAAGACACAAAATATTTACAATTATTTCATGTGCATTTAAAATATTTCTAAAATTATCAATATATATGCAATATGTATAATAATGTAATGTATATTCATACAAATGTTTACATGAAGTTAAGGTTACGATACAAATGTTTACATGTTTACATCGTGTATTTGGAAATAAAAATTTTGCCATAAAATATAATAGACAAAAATATAGTATAGAAACTTACAAAGTATTCTAAATATACATTAAATTCGATTTTTCATATGTTATAAACACCAAATTATTTTATCTACGACAAAAATTTAAGACGATGATTAAATTTCTTAAAACTAAAAAATGTACATTTATACAAATATTTAGATATCTTTTAAAATAAAATTTTTATCCTAAAATATAAAAGCATAATATTTTGTGGAATGTACAAAGAATTATAAATATACCACAATAAATTCGGATTAACCATGTTATAAACATCAAATTATTTTATCTACCACAAAAATGTATATTATTGTGAAAAATACTAACCAATGTATATTCATACAAATGTTTACATATATTTTGGATATTAAATTTTTGCTATAAAACATAATAAGATAAAATATATTATACAAACGTACAAATAATTATACATATACATTAAATTTCGATTTTTCATATGTTGTAGACATCAAATTACTTATCTACTACAAAACTTTTACAATCTACAATTTTTTTAAAAACTAAACAATTTATTTATATACAAATGTTTAAATATTTTTGGACATTAAAATTTTGTCGAAAAACTTTTATTTTTTATTTTAATTATGATTATATAGAATTAAATTTTTTAAATGGCAAATTAAAATTAGATTTAAAAATTATGTAAGAATATATTTAATATAATAAAAAATAAATTTACATATACATGCATATATATATATATATATATATATATATATATATATACTTTCACTACAAAGACTATATTATTTTTTTGATATTATTACTAAACAAAAAATAAAATAATTATGTCGTAATCTGTGTATCAATAATTTCCCCTTATCTGGAAAAATATTCTGTTTATAATCTTATTATATAAAAAATATTATTGAACTTATTAAAATTAATCTCCTATGAAGATTAGTAAATGATGTTATATTTCTCAAATTATAATGAGTTAATTTTTTATTCCTATAACTATTCGTACCTTTAACAATGTGAGGTCACCCCTGAGTACGTGTAAGTTATGGTTCCAGATAATTACCATTGATAAGCAGACAAGGCTCTTGTGGGTCTCCACAAATATTGATCTTCTAATTGATTTGCCCAATCAATCACGCGCTGTCAGCGTTTTTATACAAAACCTCTGCATTATCGTTTCTCTGGAGTGCTTAATTTTATTTTACATTTTTGTTTGTACGTTAGGAAAGAATTTCTTACGTATATATTTCAAAATAACTTGATGTTTTTTTTATGACTATAATATAATATTTTTAAGCTTTATGTTAATAATGAATAAACAGGAAAATTATAAATATTTTTCCTATATGATATTTTTACTCAAACAATATTTCATTCTCTAAATAAATTTTATTGCTTCATTCGTGAATATAATGTGTTAATAGGTTGGAATGAAATAAAGGTAATGGATATTTTATACCAATTGTTTAAGGTTGATTACCCTTTGCTTCCTGGTTAGAGATGAATGGATAATGATTATAATGGCCATTTCTGAATGACTCTCTTCTTGTTAGAAATAAAATGTGATTTATCTTTGACTGTTAGTAGTTATATGTAACACACAACAGCTAAGATACGAAAATATATTTATAATTTAAAATATCAAAATATAAGTGTTTTTTTTCTTATTTATATATATATATATATATTTTTAATATAATAGTAAGTAACTAGAACCCTTCAACTAATGGAATTGAATTTCAAATATATATATAAATATATATTATTTTTGGAAAAAAAATTCTTATATACGTAAAAATTTATATAGTAAGTTACGTATATAATATATATATAATATATATATATAATATAATATAATATAATATAATATAATATAATAAGGGGCTTGATTCCAGTGGACTATGAACTCTGGGCGTTCATCGATACAGGTTTTGGGGTTGCCGTGGATATATGCAGGGTACCCGAATCCACTTTAAACCGTAGGTTCCGGTATAACAGGACTACTATTACAACACACCACATTATTGTGTCTAGAGCTGAGAGGCCCTATACAGTTTGAAATTAGGTGGGTGAAATTGAATGGACAAACGAGTGAGGCAGGAAATGTTCGCAAAATTCTTTTGGCGGTACAGAAGTTGACAATGAAAGAAAATATTTACAAAAGCAGTAGAAAATATCAGAAAATAAATAAATAAATAAAATAAAAATAAAATAAAAATAAAAAAAAATAAGATTTTAAAAAGGAAAAGTAGGAAATGCGAGAATATATAAAAATATAAAATAGTTAAGGAAAATTATTGGAAAAATTTAAAAACAATGTATACAATAACTACAACATTGGAGAATATATAAATAGTAAACGGAAAGAATATTTATCAAATCAATTAAAGTGTAAAGAATAATTAGAAGAGGAGTAACATATAATAAATAAGTGTAAGAATTGGACAGTAGAATGCTTCAAAATTATGAACAATGGAAATATAAAAGGTAGGAAGATATTAAGGTCTAATATGACCGTACCGTTAGGAGTATGGCTGACAACCCTACTCCGTAAAAAAGAAAACATATGTTTCAGAATCTACCAATAGGTAGATGGCCTTTGGCTTACAATGGGGCTGTTGCGCCATTGGAGAAAAATAATATACATGTATATATATTATATAAATATAAAATAAACAATTTAATTAAGAGAGAAATTTGTGCTTATTCCTTTATCAATTTTTCTAATAGAGAAAATTAAAAATATGATTAGAAAGTGAAATATGAATGGCCTTATTGAAATATGAAAAATTATTATGTTCAATACAGCTAACCACTACTGAAATATATAAATCTACGAAAAAGAAAAAAATTCAAATTCTGTGAGTTTAGCAAAAATTTGATTATAACTTTAAGTTCAAATAGAAAAAAAAAGAAATGTACAAATTAGGTTTTTCTGAGAATATATGATTTATACAAATAACTTTTTGGTATTTATTATTGTAATATTATTTAAAGTCTCAATTAGTAGATGTTGTTTTATATATTTTTTAAAAATATCTTCTTACAGAGGATGTAATAATACATTTTGTTACTGAAAAAGAGTGTGTTCAACTATATAGACAGAAATATAAATAAATACTGAATACATATTTTAGTATGCGTAGGCAAGATATTTTTTTCTTTTCGAGAACTCAATAAAATATGAATTTATTATAAAGTATTGTGAATTTTACTTATATATCTCAGCTGGTGAAATCTGAAAGATAGAAAAATTGTATACAAATCACAAACTATTGAACTGAAGCAGAATTCGATCACTGTTAATTTTTATTTTATATAATGGCATGGCATAAATTGTCCTTTTTACTTCAAGAAAAATTAATAATTATTGAGCATATTAATAAAAAAAAAATAATTTTAAAATGACTGCTATGATTTGTCGGCTATAAATTTCAATCCATTAATTAAAAGCAATTTTTTTTTCCTATATTGAAATACTACAACATATTAAAACAAAATTAATAGATTATAATAAAAGAAAAAAGAAAGACATGATTAAAAAACATCATAAAATTAATTATTCACAGTTAGTTGTGTAACCTCATGCTTTTTTAGTGAAACATATTAAATGAAAAAAATATTTAAAAAAATTAATTAATAAATTTACAAAAATAATGGAATGTTGAAATTAAAATAAAGATGAAATTTATTTTGAAAGCCATTTTTCAAATATAACGTTTAACTATTTAAATAATTTGAATTTGCATTTCTCTTTAAATTTTTAATATTGTATTAAATATAATATGTTAAAAATTTTTTTGATTCGTTAAATGATTTGTATCTATTTTAATTTATAAATTATTTTTATAAGTAATTTATATTTAAATTAAAAATAAAGATACCTGTTGTTAAAATTGAAATTAAGTTTCAATTTTGTAAGAATACTTTCGTTCATTGTTTTGTTGTTTTAAAATTTTTTTTTAATTTCCAATGGCAGATGATGAACAGTTACAGCAAAGAACAAAAGAAAAAAAAAAAAAACATACAACAACTACAAAATAATACAACAAATAAAACAAACGTGCTGAAACAGAGTTCATTAATTAACAATAATGCCAAGTTGTAGATCTTTAGCCACTAAAAGTGTTACCAGGTGCACCACGGGGAGGTAGATCTTCTGCGCACCCTTGTTTTTTTTTTTTTTTTTTTAAAAGTTTTATTAATCAATTATTTGTTTGAATTTTTCATACTTTATAAAGTACATAATTCGCATAATTTATCGGTTATATAGATTATTTTAAATTAGTAATTAAGGTATTCTAATTTTGAAATTTTTAAAATCTCTGACCTTAAAATATCCTGATATGATTCATTTAACTACAAATAAACTGAATTTAAATTACTTATTTTAATAATATTTCATATTCATTTACTGAGTAAAAGTCAGTCTAAATTTTTTATCGAAAATAGATTACGTGCATTTCGTTTTCAAATGTTTATCCACCTTAATGAGAGAGAAAATTGAATTTCACCAATTCACAGATCAATGGTTTGAAGTACTTCCATAATGCGAAGGAGATAAAAAAATTGTTGTTATTTAGATATTTTCCCTTTTCAATAATTAAATTAAATACATCTCTGAGCAAAATCATCTTTCCACCATTTCAAATGAGTTAATGTTTGTAAGTGATGTTTTTTTTTCATTTACTTTCAATTTTTATGAAAGATGAAAAAAATGCCATGGATGATTGTTAAAAATACTTTAGAAAGCCCATGCACAGATAATAGCAATTAATAAAAGACTAAATCCAACAATGGACAGTTAATACCATCGTAATACATCTCTTGGTGTCAACTTGTATTTGCATACGTCTTATGAAGTGATAATCCATCTGAATCTCATTTCATGATATATTCTAATAAACATTCCCGAGTTGTTATAACGAACCAAATCTGCGAAATATTTGGTTATGGGGCTCACCTTATACAACAGATGTTAAATTTGAGAAAGATCTGGTGATTTATTTTTCGAGGAAGAGTATCCACAGTACAGAGGAAAGCGAAAAAGGTAAGCGAGTTGTATGTGAACTGACATTATCTTGTTGGAAATGCCATCCATTGTAACAGGATGTCAATATCCATAAATTCAAGCGTGAAAATTATTAACATACTAGATTGGGGGGGTGTGAAGAGGGCAAGACCCCCTTCACACTTTTACATGGCCTATCGTGTTGTATGACCGTATTTACCCTGATAAGCCACAGACTGTATAATAAATGACTTTTACATGATGAAAGCGTGGTCAGTTCGTCACAATATAACGTCCAGGACAGAATTCTCTCTTCAGATAAAGAGAAAAATGGTACTCCCATCTTGAAGATGCCGCTCGAGGCAGCACATCCCAACCCCCACGAGGACTTGGGGTTGAAAACTCTTTTCCTTTCCTTTTAGCTATTCATCCCCCCATTCATTCATTTCATTCATTTCTCCCAAAAGATTTTTGCGATGATCTTTTCGAAGAAAAAAAAAATGGGGAGGGGAGTTTAGCGGTGTATAAAGAGTCCGCGGCTATCACCGCGCTCAAGACAATGGCATCCCTTTATTGTGCCAACACCAATAACTAACCAAAATGCTGGGGTACATAAATTTTCTCTGCCCACTCGGAGCTGCAAGCGATGGCACCTTGCTGCTGCCTTCATAAAAAGAACCTGTTGGTAAATGCTGTTAATCTCCCTTCAATGATACGAGAAACAGTTTTCTCTCTCTCTACTTTATTCTTTTTTTTTTCCATCATTTTTATTTTTTACTTTTATTTATCTTTTGATGTTTCTATCCTTTGCTCGTCACCCCCAAAATAGCAAAGAAAGCAATAGCGTCTTTGGCTGGGAGCCAGACTTGTGTGTGTGGAAGAACCGAATCTGGATCCTTTTCATAGCGTTGACTACCGCTGTCGAATGCCGTGCATCTTCCGATAGGAAAGGGGCAGGGGATTCTTCCAGGGTTTGGGGGGTGGGGCAGGGGAGGAGAGCACAGAGAAAGCGGAATGAGGTAGGAGGAGAGAGGAAGATGAGCCGTGATCAGGTTCAGCGACAGTTGTACTCACTTGCGATCGTTTCCCTAAAATAAGTCTGGACGGGGGAAAAAAAAAAGTGAATGCTCGTTCGGCACTCAAGAAGATTCAATACAATGTCTCACTCTAGGAGCTATCAAAAGATCTTTGCATTGGTGTATCGACATGTTTCCTTTCTCTTTTCATTCACAGTTTCATCAGGTTATCTTCTCAGGGGAATGTAATATTTCAAAAATGTAACCCTTACCAATATCATAACTGGTTATTAGGTATTATTTTGTTTTAAATCGCGGTTTCATTAATGACTTTTTGTTTTTTTTAAAGTTACAATTTTTAAAGAATCTATAAATCTTACAACAAAGTTAAATCTATAGTTTGAGATCTATTGCTTCACAAATTCAAACAGTTGGGGATAAGTTTTTCAGTTGATAGGTCTTAATTCAAAGTCGTCACCGTTGTTCTGTTGGTTTTGATATTTAAGAGTAATTTAAAATTAAATACATTTAAGGTTAATAAAATATCTGTCTTCTCATAAATGTATAAACATATTTAAGGTTAAATATTTTTCTGGTTTAGTACATGTATACATAGGTGGTATATATGTGCATTCAGAAAACAAGAAGTCAATTTCAAAATTTCAATTTAGGAAACAAATTCAACAAAACCTTGTAAACTAATGATACAACTTAAGATTGTAATCATTAAAATAAAATTTAAGATATTCTCTTTTACTATTTCTTTGGGAAATTTTAGTTTATCCTGGTTATAAAATTATAAAAATATTTTATGTTAAACTTATCTGAAAAGAAAAGTTTGACGTAAAAATATTATTACAATAACATATTAATTTGCTTCATCAGGTGAGTTTACATACAGCACATTTATTTTCAAAGCTGTCTCTAAGTTTTAGCATACTCTATTTGTACATCAAGCTCTGATATCTTTCAGGATTATTATATATAAAACTTAAATCAATTCTGTTTGGCACTTAACTGGCCTTAAAGATTGAAGAAAAACTTAATTGACAATAATAACTGTGTTTTATAAGATAAAATGAAGTCGCGTGGTACAATCTCATTTATTCCTGTTTGTATATAATATGGTTATGGTCTGTTTTTTATAATATCCTTCTTCAAAAGAAATTATGATTCCCTCCAACAGTGGCGGGTCCGACGAAAATGTGTCCTGCTTTAAAAATCGTTTAAGAATTTTAGCTAACAAACAAAGAAATTTTATTTTGAAATTGATATCTATAAATAATGATATTTTTAATTTTTAATTTGACTTACCTTCTTTTAGACACCGTTGAAAACACTCTTGGAGAATTACTAGAAATTCCTCAATGAAAACAAAGAATTCTAGCATATTAATTATATTGATGTGTTGGAGATGTTGCTATAACCAATATCGTGATAGTTATATTACTATGTAGGAGTGATTGATATGGAGGAAACAAATTCAAAATATTACATACTAAACTTTATTCATTTTCAGTTTTTAACAGATGAATATTGGCATTAGTATCAAATGTGTCAAGCTGATATCTGATTTTGTCTCTGATAACTGTTTTTAGGCTTTAATGTTTAAAAATGTGTCATTTCTTCAGTGTAATGTGTAATACTTTTTGAAGTCTGGCGTGAAAGCTAAGCTCCAAACGTGCCGTATGTTGTATAGAGACTTTTTCAGAAGTTCCTGTTTAATTAAAAGAAATCATAAAGCATCAGGTTACAACACGTGAGACTTAGAGGAAACATACAACAGTTGAAAAACAATCAGAAATGTTTCAGAATTGACTAGACGTTGATTTTTGATGCCGAGATCTAGCTGCCAGCCATCGAAAAATCATATAAAACTGTAACTGATAAACGTTATTAAACGGCATTTTATACATAAACTGGCGCATTCGAACATGACCAGAGTACGACAGAGTATTCTGGTCATGTTAATATTATCGACACACATGTTGCGAAGCAAGTCAAAAAATATATTAAAGAAACCTTCGATGAAGAGTTCTATCCTACTAACCCATATAATCCAGACATTGCTCATTCACGATTGCCAAGCTGCGGAGGCATGGGTGTTTGTTGGTGAATTTGAATCACGTTAAGCTGTAGGTCCCGGCTGTTGAAGATCAAAAGGTAATTGCACAAAAGGATCGTAGAGTGACAAATGCAAATCAAACTTCTGACTTACCCCTAATTTGGATCTAGGGGACATGATTTATTTCGCGCACTTGTTAATAATTTAACGAAACCAAAATCGTTCAGTTAATTAGTGATTTGGTGAATTATGATCAGGAAGTATGAATCTAATGTTTTGATGGTCATATTTACCTATTATAATAGTGGGAGTATCTAGTAAGACAATACTTTTGTTTAATAAGTACTTTAAGTATCTTTTTTACGAAAACACTGCGTCAATTAAAATTGGGAACTTATTGTTTGTAAGATCATTTCCACATTTATATTGAAGTTATTCAAATTATTACCACTACTTATTATAGCTATCGATTGATATGCGAATGTGAAAATCTGTATTTTTATACGCTGTTATTATTTTATCAGATCTTCCAGTTTTCGTAACATTAAAAGAAATTCAAGAGCATGTTAAAATAAAATTATTATAATTCTTTCTAAAAAAAATATTCTCTAAAAACGACTAAATATTCTTTGGTTTTGTAGGTGTCCACCACGTTTATCAAGTTCTATTCGTTGTTTTAATTCAACGCGAATAATTCCGCAGATACACTTCACTTCCAATTTTCTCCAAACAATATTTTCCATTGAGTTCCTGCTGTTAAGGTGGGAACACTCACCTGTGTAGAATACCTACATTGAAACAAAGCTCTTTTTTGGTCCCATCCGTCTACAGCAATTCTGCTGAAATGTTTTGGCTTATAATTTGCATTTTCCACTTCGAACTTTGGGGAGGATCACCAAAGTCCTGCTCTCCTTCTATCCTTGAAGTATCAGGGGGAGTGGTAAGGTACTGGGAAGGCGGATGAGGAAATTCAGGAAGCCAACAGGAAGCATTCCATTAAAAGAAGTAATTACAGATATAAATCTCCACCCTGATTTTGAAGTTAAGTGGTCCCCACTTTGCTTTTCACGAGGAATCTGCTCTGATGATACCAGGGATTGGTACATAATTTCATTTACCACTTCTCTAAAGAAGAGCTACATCTACTCTTTTCCAAAAATCAATAGGAGGATTTAGGAAGAAATGTTTTCTACTTTACATTAATCTTTGCTGTCTGAGGTGCTTTCTCTTGCACGATTACCTCTGCGCTGAATCTTTATCCTGGGTAAGGGGTGGGCGGAGGTCTTTCGAAATGCAAAGCATGATGACTCGCTTCCATACTAAAAACCGATGAAAAACATTGGGATGACACGGTTGGTCGGGTGAGAATTGGGGTGATTTTGTTTTTTTGTGAATTGGAATTTTTTTTATTTGAATGCTGTGGTTGTAATTTTGAATCTTGATTGAAATCGTTTTTGTGTTGAGTGGATATATATTTCTTTTTACTTTTATCCATTAGCTGAATTATGTATGAAAGATTTTCACTTATTATAGAATATTATTTAATCGTTGATTATGTCTTTGAAATGATTGAATTAAAACAGAAAGAAATTTTAACTATCGTTTATTCATCTGGGAAAGGTTGTTAAAAAAAATGAGGAGTATTCTCTGTATTTTGCTTAATGTTAAGTCATTTTTGATGTTGCTGCTAATATTTAAACGTGTGGTATACATATATATATAAATTATTTTTTAAAATCAGAGTGGTAGCAATAATGCGGTGAAATCAATCCAAAGTGCTGCTAGTTGACCCTTTCTAATTTGGTGAAATCTTAAATGATAGTGCAGAGTTTTGATTTTTTAATATTATTAAAGAATAACTGTTGATTTTCAGGAAAAGAAAACTAATAATTTTATTATTACTGCTGTTTATAATTCATGGTTAATTTTGTTATAATTTTTGCTTTTAGCAAACAATTAGAAAATTTTTAAATAATTTTTTAAAAAGTTGATGAACAACTTCAAACTCTATCATTACGCTTTACAGTCAAAAAACAATGTCTTTTCCTGATTTAGTCATTTATTATATGATTGTTTCTCAAGTTAATATATTTTCTTGAATTTTGCTAAAAGTGATTAGCTTTTTGTCTGGATGGTCGTTTCTCCATGGCAGTCAGTCGGATTATAAAACAATATTTTCACTTGTATTAGCTTGAAATCAATTATTGCTTGCGAAAATTCAATGAAAATAAAAACACTTATTTAAATATTTACTTTTAGACAACCATTTTCTCTGTTTAACAATTATTCTACAAAAGAAAAAAAAAGTAATAATAGCTATAATCAACAATACAATTTCACGATTATTAGAGATAATCATTTTAGCATTCATTTTCAATTGTGCCTTTAAAAGTACACTTTTTCTTTGCATTTTATCTCATTTCATCACCCTCTCTCTGTCATTTCATAAAAAAGCCAGATTGGGTGAAACACTACACATAATAACAATAATAATAAAAAAAAATTCAATATCACCCTGACACATCACAAGACTTAAGAGAATTTAAAAAGAACCAAACGACTTTAAGTAGCGCAGACGATAATAAGAAGAAGAAAGAAAAAAAAAGGAGTAAAAAATCCACAAACGATTAAACATTCCTTTTTCTTTCAATAACGCGAGGATCTTCGACCGATCCGCCCGCATCGTTTGGCAGGTATTTGGTGGGCCGCACGTGGCTTGGCTCTCCCTGGGCCTATCCCAGTATTAAAGGGGTGGGGAGGTGCATGGTTTCAAATGACTGATTCGAAGATTCCAAAGCCTTTTGTTTTCTTTCATCGGAAGGTTACGACTTTCTTCTCCCCCTCCCTCTTTCCAGCCTATTTTATTTCTTTCCCCCTCTCAGCTTTTAATTTTTTATTATTATTATTTGTTTATTTGTTGAATGCACTCGTTCCAATCTCGTTGTTTTTGGCTCTGTCTTTGGGCGTAAGGTGTATTTTCCTGTATTCATTTAAAGTGGTTAATTATAATTTCGTTATTGGATTGATTGCCGTTCTTAATTGGGCTGCTAGGGGGTGGGGATGTAACGAGGTATAAAGCGTGGTCGTTCGCTGCTGGTGAAATTGAATGTTCTGCATTTTCTGCCCTCGCGTGGAGATAAGAAATGTTATTGCTGATGGTGAATTTTTTTATTTAGAGTGTATGAGTATATGATTTTTATTTTGATTTCCTGGTAGTATTATATTTTATTGCGCGACTTTGGTTTACACCACACCAGTCCACATAAATGTTTGTTTTATTTTTTTTTTTTTTTTTTTTGCTTCCATGCTGTGCGTC
>BPLR01020136.1:0-14682 GCA_021605095.1 Caerostris extrusa | reverse complement strand
TAAAGTACTATACAAAATCTAACTCATGATTAAAAAAAAAAACAAAGTATTGTTAATTAATAACCATGCATTCATACAGCTTAAACTGTGTGTTCTTTTTAAGGGAAATAAAAAAAAAAATTTATAATAATTATAGTTTTTTAAAAATTCTTTTTATTAGTGCTTAATGTATTATTATTTTATGTTTTATATATAATACTTTTCTTTGGTTATTTTATCTATTCATTCTTCTCCTATTAGTTTTATTTAAGCCAAAATCAAGAGCCTGCAAAACAGGCTCCTCACGACTGGTGGGAAAACTCGGCTAGTTTAATATCAGCGGGACCCAACCAAATCGGTAACTCCAGCGATGAGTTGTTAAACAAGTCATCCGGCTGTGCAAAGCCGTCACGGTGTTAGTGGCTACAATCCTCCCTTAGTAGGTGTGTATCAAAAAAAACCACTGTAGCGTCACCTAGTGTGATGGGGTCAGCACCTGCGGCATGCAAAGCGTACAAGGGTGTCCATCACTCTCAAGAATTTGGGCCAGTTTCCTGTAATCAGTTTCACTGTCTACAGTAATTTTTAAAAACTGACCAGACAGTTTAGCCTGAATACTAGGCACCTGGACACGAAGTTGGTTATTCCACTTGCCCATAACGGACACAAAAAATGGTAAGGATCCTAACCTGTTTCTTAGCTGTGATAGCTCACTCGGCAGAGATGGCTCATTCGGCAGATAGCTCATTCGGCAGAGATAGCTCATTCGGCAGAGATAGCTCATCGGCAGAGATAGCTCATTCGAGAGATAGCAAGATAGCTCATTCGGCAGAGATAGGTTTTTGCAGATAGCTCACTCGGCAGAGATAGCTCATTCATCCGGCAAGATAGCTCATTCGGCAGAGATAGCTTTTCAGCAGATAGCTTGGCAGAGAGCTCATTCGGCAGATAGCTCATTCGGCAGAGATAGCTCATTCGGCAGAGATAGCTCATTCGGCAGATAGCTCACTCGGCAGAGATGGCTCATTCGGCAGAGATAGCTCATCCGGCAGAGATAGCTCATCGGCAGAGATAGCTCATTCGGCAGAGATAGCTCATTCGGCAGAGATAGCTCATTCGGCAGAGATAGCTCATTCGGCAGAGATAGCTCTTTCGGCAGAGATAGCTCATTCGGCAGAGATAGCTCATTGGCAGAGATAGCTCATTCGGCAGAGATAGCTCATTCGGCAGAGATAGCTCATTCGGCAGAGATAGCTCATTCGGCAGAGATAGCTCATTCGGCAGAGATAGCTCATTCGGCAGAGAGCTCATTCGGAAATAGCTCATACGGCAGATAGCTCATTCGGCAGAGATAGCTCATTCGGCAGAGATAGGTCATCCGGCAGAGATAGCTCGGCAGGCAGATAGCTCATTCGGCAGAGATAGCTCACTCGGCAGAGATGGCTCATTCGGCAGAGATAGCTCATTCGGCAGAGATAGCTCATTCGGCAGAGATAGCTCATTCGGCAGAGATAGCTCATTCGGCAGAGATAGCTCATTCGGCAGAGATAGCTCATTCGGCAGAGATAGCTCATTCGGCAGAGATAGCTCATTCGGCAGATAGCTCATTCGGCTCATTCGGCAGATAGCTCATTCGGCAGAGATAGCTCATTCGGCAGAGATAGCTCATCGGCAGAGATAGCTCATTCGGCAGAGATAGCTCATTCGGCCGAGATAGCTCATTCGGCAGATAGCTCAGGCTCTCCATTCGGCAGAGATAGCTCATTCGGCAGAGATAGCTCATTCGGCAGAGATAGCTCATTCGGCAGAGATAGCTCATTCGGCAGAGATAGCTTTCGGCAGAGATAGCTCATTCGGCAGATAGCTCATTCGGCAGAGATAGCTCATTCGGCAGAGATAGCTCATTCAGATAGCTCACTCGGCAGAGATGGCTCATTCGGCAGAGATAGCTCATCGGCAGAGATAGCTCATTCGGCAGAGATAGCTCATTCGGCAGAGATAGCTCATTCGGCAGAGATAGCTCATTCGGCAGAGATAGCTCATTCGGCAGAGATAGCTCATTCGGCAGAGATAGCTCATTCGGCAGCAGAGATAGCTCATTCGGCAGAGATAGCTCATTCGGCAGAGATAGCTCATTCGGCAGAGATAGCTCATTCGGCAGAGATAGCTCATTCGGCAGAGATAGCTCATTCGGCAGAGATAGCTCATTCAGCAGAAGGTAGCTCATTCGGCAGAGATAGCTCATTCGGCAGAGATAGGTCATCCGGCAGAGATAGCTCATTCGGCAGAGATAGCTCATTCGGCAGAGATAGCTCATTCGGCAGAGATAGCTCATTCGGCAGAGATAGCTCATTCGGCAGAGATAGCTCATTCGGCAGAGATAGCTCATTCGGCAGAGATAGCTCATTCGGCAGAGATAGCTCATTCGGCAAAGATAGCTCATTCGGCAGAGATAGCTCATTCGGCAGAGATAGCTCATTCGGCAGAGATAGCTCATCATCGGCAGAGATAGCTCATTCGGCAGAGATAGCTCATTCGGCAGAGATAGCTCATTCGGCAGAGATAGCTCATTCGGCAGAGATAAAAAAGATAGCTCATTCGGCAGAGATAGCTCATTCGGCAGAGATAGCTCATTCGGCAGATAGCTCATTCGGCAGAGATAGCTCATTCGGCAGAGATAGCATCAGAGATTTCGGCAGAGATAGCTCGAAGAGATAGCTTTCGGCAGAGATAGCTCATTCGGCAGAGATAGCTCATTCGGCAGAGATAGCTCATTCGGCATTCGGAGATAGCTCATTCGGCAGAGATAGCTCATTCGGCAGAGATAGCTCATTCGGCAGAGATAGCTCATTCGGCAGAGATAGCTCATTCGGCAGAGATAGCTCATTCGGCAGAGATAGCTCATTCGGCAGAGATAGCTCATTCGGCAGAGATAGCTCATTCGGCAGATAGCTCACTCGGCAGAGATGGCTCATTCGGCAGATAGCTCATCCGGCAGATAGCTCATTTCGGCAGAGATAGCTCATTCGGCAGAGAGGAAAAAGATAGCTCATTCGGCAGAGATAGCTCATTCGGCAGATAGCTCAGATAGCTCACTCGGCAGATAAATTCGGCAGAGATAGCTCATTCGGCAGAGATAGCTCATTCGGCAGAGATAGCTCATTCGGCAGAGATAGCTCATTCGGCAGAGATAAGCTCATTCGGCAGAGATAGCTCATTCGGCAGAGATAGCTCATTCGGCAGAGATAGCTCATTCGGCAGATATAGCTCATTCGGCAGAGATAGCTCATTCGGCAGAGATAGCTCATTCGGCAGAGATAGCTCATTCGGCAGAGATAGCTCATTCGGCAGAGATAGCTCATTCGGCAGAGATAGCTCATTCGGCAGAGATAGCTCACTCGGCAGAGATAGCTCATTCGGCAGAGATAGCTCATTCGGCAGAGATAGCTCACTCGGCAGAGATAGCTCATTCGGCAGAGATAGCTCATTCGGCAGAGATAGGTCATTCGGCAGAGATAGCTCTTTCGGCAGAGATAGCTCACTCGGCAGAGGTAGCCCTCATTCGAAAAAGATAGCTCGTTCGGCAGAGATAGTTTTTTGGCAGAGAGCTCATTCGGCAGAGATGGCTCATTCGGCAGAGATAGGTCATCCGGCAGAGATAGCTCATTCGGCAGAGATAGCTCATTCGGCAGAGATAGCTCATTCGGCAAAAAGATAGCTCATTCGGCAGAGATAGCTCATACGGCAGAGATAGCTCATTCGGCAGAGATAGCTCATTCGGCAGATAGCTCATTCGGCAGATAGCTCATTCGGCAGAGATAGCTCATTCGGCAGAGATAGGCTCATTCGGCAGATAGCTCACTCGGCAGAGATAAGCCTTCTCGACAGAGTCTGGCTCAAAGGTCTTATTTACAAGATGATTAAATTTAAGTATTCTCCTTTTTCTCATAAAAACTATTCTGAATTATCTCACTGAGAAGCTTTGTTGTCTCTGTAAACAAAGTGAATTCTAAAAGTTGTAATATCAATGCAGGTGTTCCTCAGGGCTCGATTTTGGGACCTTTTCTGTATAATATTTACACCAATGACATTCCTAAAGCAAGACCACAAGATTAAACTGACACTTTATGCTGATGATACAGCTACTATTACACAGGGGCGGAAAATACACATTATCCAGAAAAATTTGCAAAATTACATAAATAAACTTGAAATCTGGTTGGACACTTGGAAAATTAAACTTAACGTCGCGAAGACTGAAGCAGTGCTATTTACCAGGAGAATTAACCGTAATCCTCCTAATGTTTTTATTTATGACACTAACATCTCCTGGTCTAAAGAAATATTTAGGTGTTATACTTGATCGTCAGCTAACATTTAAAGCTCATATTGACTACTTAAGAACTAAATTCAATAATACTTTCAGAAAATTTTATTCTGTTTTAGGCCGTCACTCATACTAACCATTGAAATTAAAAAACTAATTTATCTTTCTTATTTACGTCCAATAGCATATGTGAGTCCAGTCTGGGCTCCACTGCACCAAGTAACTTTTTAATCCTTGAAAGACTTGAAAAGGTTATAAGAATGATTGCTGATGCACCTTGGTACATTAGAAACAAAGATTTAAAACACTCCTTAGACATGCCTAGTTTTAAAGAATTTGTCGCTAAAATTGCTAAAAATTTTTATGACTCCATCCACAGTTCCAATAATACGGTCATCCAAGATTTAAATACCTTTTCATTATGATATTTCCATACCATGCACACGTAAAAGACCGAGGCATGTTTTGAATATAAACAAGTAGTTGGGTTTTTTCCTTTTTCTTTTCTTTTCTTTGGTCCTGGGTCTGCTTATTAGGGTCGCGTTCAGTGCGCGTAGATTGTTTTTTTTTTCTTTTCTTGAGGCTGCTGCGTGGTGCTCATTCGCTTACTTCGGTATTTTTTCTATTGGCATTTTGATTGTTTTTGCCTTTTGCTTTTTTTTTTTTTTTTGTTGTTTTTTCCATTTTCTGTATTTACTTGTATATATTTTATTTTTTTTTAAATTATGCAATGTACATATTATTCACTATGGGCCTTGAGCCGACTGTCATTATTTTTATGTCGCAACTAGGGTTGGTCGCCGCGACCAAGGTACCCATTCACCTACACCGATTCATTTTTTTGGGTACTGCAAATAAATTATTAACAAACTTTATGTTAATGTGTAATGTTATTAAAATTCAATAATATATTAAAAACTTATTAAATATATTAAATAATTTTTAATAAGGTTTTTCTTAATGCACCCTCTTCGGATTAAAGAATTCAATGACTACAGCGCCCTCTATACCATGAATGAAAATTGCAAATGCAGATGTTAACTAATAAAATACTAATTGAATTTAAATCTCATACTTCAGATTCATAATAAATACCTGACTTGAAAAAGTATACATATAATAATAAATTTCCTTTGTGCAATTTATTAAGAATCGAAATTGTTATTTTAAGATAAATGTAATAAGTCTTTACATCTCTACAATGGGGATCGGCCGCCAAGTCTAACATCTGTATAATAAATCGCCTCCAAAACAAAATACTTCGTATGATCATAAATGCCCCTTGGTTCTTTCGAAATAATGATATACATTCTTCGTTTAATATTCCGCCTCTCCCAAATTTCCTTCCAAACTCGCTCAAAATTTTTATTCCAATCTCCTAAACATTAATAACGATTTGATCAAAAGGCTGCCTGATTACGATATTGAAAATCCTAAAAATGCAAAACGCCCGGGAACTGCACTCTTAATTAATACTGCTTCCTCATTTTTGATCTGTCTATTGTCCACCCCAGCTAGTCTGTATTTAGTAAAAGCTCTCTTTTATTTCTTCACCCTACAAAGTGCTGACCTTGTACTTTGTTCCGCTGCCTACGCCAAACTCTTTTTCGCATCCATTTCGCCTAACTGAGCAATTTTTCATTTCGCGTTTTTTCTTTATTACCATTATTATTTTTATTGTTTATGTTAAACCATTGTTGTATCATAATTTTTCTTTTTTCTTTTTAAATCTATTTGGCAAGCTTCCTAATAGTCTTCACCTTTCTTTTCTCGCAAAGCATTTCTTCATCGTTTTTGTACAGAAACAAGATAGAAGCTAGCGGCTGCTTGCGCAGCCAAGTTGGCAACATGGCAAATCAGCATCTCTTCAATGGAATTGATAGCGGTACCGGCCTCTACTGGACTCAAGAAATATTACAGGATATTATACAAAGCTTCATGAACTAGAATATTTAGTTGTGCACTACTCAATACCTGAAAAAAAAGGAATAGAGATCTCATAGCCTTTCAGTTTAAAAAAAAATGTATTTATAATTATAAAATCGTGAAATCGCATACATGTTTCACAGTGATGGAATAGCTAAAGCCTTAAAATTTATCTTCCACTTTTCAAACAACTGAATGTCGGAATTTAAACATCCCAAAATTTGTAAATTATGAGGATTTAATAAATGACAGTTACGAAGCAGAGTAAAAGAACTTTTATTGAAATTGATGACGCCGCCATGTGCATATATGTGACAAGCATTCCAAGACTCTTACATCAAACCAAGAATAAGTGCCATCAGGTGGAACATTACTTCCCACATTCTGTGCATTTCTAAACAAAATGGGGTCTGATTGCTTAACGGAATACTGTAAATATGTAATGAAACATACTGACAAGTCCAATTCAGAATTTTGTCCGTTGAGTAACACGCGAGTAGCTAGTTTAAATTTTCAATAAGATTCAATTAGAACACTATAGCAGTTACAGATTTTAATTAAAATTTATCAGATGTTCCCCACCTAAAAACACTTTTCTTTTCTTTAATTTAACATAACGCTCAGAAGATGCCTACTGAGCTTCTATAAAGATTCTTTCACACTATACAAAATTTTGTGAATCGGTGTAGATGAACGGGGAGTACCTTGGTCGTGAAGCGACCAAACCTCCAAGTTGCTACATAAAAATTATATCAGTTGGCTCAAGGCCCAGAATGAATTGTGAAGAACATTGCATAATTTAAACGTAAAATAAAAACTTAGAAAAAAAAAGGAGAAACAGAAAATAAAAAGAACCTAAGTAAACATGAGCACCCACGCAGCAGCAATTCAAAAAGAAATCAAACAATCAAACGCGCACTCAACGCGACCTTAAGACAAGCAGACCCAGGACCAAAGAAAAGGGAGAAAAAGAAAAACCCATCTACTTGTTAATGTTCAAGATATGCTTCGGTCTTTACGTGTACATGGAATGAAAATGTCATAATGAAAAGCGTTTAAATCTTGAATAACAGAATTGTTGGAACTATGGATAGAGTCATAAAATTTTTGGCAATTTTAGCTACAAATTCCCTAAAGCTAGGCATATCTAAGAGTGTTTATGTCTTTTGTTTCTAATGTACCAAGGTGCATCAGCAATCATTCTTATTACCTTGTTTTCTAGTCTTTCAAGAAGTAGAAAGTTACTTGGTGCAGTGGAGCCCCAGACTGGACTCGCATATGCTATTATTGGACGTAAATAAGCAAGATAGATTATTTTTTAATTTCAATGGTTAGTATGGAGTGCCTACCTAAAAACAGAATAAAATTTTCTTAAATTATTATTGAATTTAGTTCTTAAATAATCAATGTGAGCTTTAAATGTTAGTTGGCGGTCAAGTATTATTTAGCTTTTTTAGACCAGGAAATGTTAGTGTTATAAATAGTTTTAGCCTGGTAAATAGTACTTTTTGTTCAGAATGTTGTCCAATATATAGTAAAATAGTTTATGTTATAGAGTTATTAGAATAGTTTAGTGTTATAAATAGTTACATTAGGAGTGATTGTTATTTTTCCTGGTAAATAGTACTACAAAATTTTGTTCAGAATGTTGTCCAATATATAGTAAAATAGTTTATATTAAAAGTGGTAACGAGAAGCAATTCTGTCTATTGTGTATTAATTAGGGTCTTTTTTGTCGTCATGACGGTCAGATTGAGGTTGTGAAAAAAATAAGTTATGATTACTTAAAATCATCTGGAGTAGTGAGTATCAGGCGAAAGTTTTGTCCCCATTTTGACATTAGGGGCAATTTGTGGCTCTAAACGAATTATTGATGAGCCCTTTTTATCACTATTGTATATATCTTTACAATGCTCTTTCAATCGCTCGTGTTAAATTTCTATAAAAATTTACGTCTTAAAAAGTAGTAGAATTTCGCTGCTAATTTTTTCGTATCCTTTAAATCTCCTTAAGGGGTCTGAATGTCCGAGTGGCTAGCGCTCTGGCGCTGCGTACCACAGGTTCGAGTCCCGGCGGTACATGGTTGTTTGTAGTGGTTCGAATCCACTTTTAAACCGTAGGTCTCGGTCCTAATAGATCGTAGAGAGTTGTGGGGCATTGTTACTCCGCGTCCGTGGCTTATCTTCAAGTCACACGCGCCCCCGGGTAATGCAAAGTGAGTAATGTCTGTGCAGCGTTTGCCTTAAGGCTTCCAAGACTTCCATGTCCTATTAGTCTTTACCTGCTTTCTTTTTCAATGTATTATCTCATAATTTCAAAGCACTCCAACGGAAGATAGAAGCTTCGCACCAACACAAATTGTTGTAAAACAATACGAGATGCATCACATATACCAGATCAAATGATCGCTGCCGTTGCCACAGTAACGCGACGCTGAACATCACCCATCGTGGTTGCTACGCAGCCGAACAGTTTTGTTCAGTTCCCAAAAACCTTTCATCTATGAACAGTAGTCATGGTAAGTGTTGTCTTGATGCGTACCTAATTGGACGGTGATAATCTCAGGGATTCCTGACTGCTGCAAGTTTTGATAATCTCTTTTCTTTAATATAATTTTTGAATTAGACAATACCTACGTCGCATACACATCTGAAACAAGATTTTCTTTTTGTAGCCATCACAACGAATTACTGGTTGTCAATATCGATCACCCAGTTGCAAACAGCGCCATCTATTGAAATGCGTAATTTTTCACTTTGTCGAAATATTAATCTTTAAATATAATTCTTATGCTTTACTAGCACATTTTTAAATCAGTTATTTATAAGCGGAATATTTGACTGAAACCATTTACATGATGCATTGATTAGAGACTGATGTTTTGAAACGTAAGAACTCTTAAGGCAATGACTTCGGTCATCTGTGCATTTTCTGGGCATTTATTCTTTTTGTATTTTTCCTTGTTATTTTTGATATTTTTACTATTTTTATTCATCTTGTACTTGCCTTGCCATTGGAAATAAATAAATAAAAAAAATGTTTCAAAAGAAGGATTTTAGATTGTCTGACGATTGGGCAATCATTTGTTTTTAGAGTAGGTGTTGTTAGCAACACCGTAGTAATAACGCTACTAGCGTTTAGCTTACGACATGCATCTATCGCAGCAGAATGTTTGAATTTGTTCCGATAACTTGAGTTTCCAGAGTTCGAATTGCAAACAACAAGATCGGTGTACAAACAATTCTGTTGTAAAGTCGTTTGTCGATAAGAGATACGTTCAGAGATTAGCAAGCAGTAAGGCAAATTGCAAAACGATTAGTGGGACACATTCCTTTAATAGATTTTTGAATTAGACAATACCTACGTGGCATACACACTTGGAAACTAGATTTTCGTTTGTAGCCATGACAACAAAATGCGGGTTGTCAATATCGATCAGCGAGTTGCAAACAACGCCATCTATTGAAAAACGTGTTTTTCACTTTCTTGAGAGGCCAATCAATAAATACAATTATTATGCGTCGCTAGCACATTTTTAAAACTGTTATTTATATAAGCGGAATAATTGGCTGAAACTATTTTGCATGATGCATTTATTAGAGATTGCTGTCTTGAAAGATGAATGATAATCTGGGTACCCTGCTATAGTAAAGTCCTGTGTTGCTAGTACCGTTGTGGCGTTAATGCTACTAGCGTCCAGATCATTACGGACGATCATGACAGGACATGATTTAAATGTAAATATTTTAAGAACCAGGTTTTAAACAACGTCACTTATTAAAAGAAAAAAATTCCACTGTCTCTAAATGCCAAATATACGAAAAAAAAATTCTTTGTGATTTAGTACCACTTTTTTAAATGAAATTATTTATATAAATAAAACTATTTGGGTACATTCTAGATGGAACCCTTTTAGTGGCTTTCTTGTATTCAAGATTGTTTGTTTGGGCAATCGTGCTAGTAGCAACGCTATAGTATTAATCCTACTAGCCTCTACCTCATGACATGCAACTATTGCAGCAGAAAGTTTGAATGTGATCCGACAACTAGAGTTTCCATTTCAAGTTCTCTCACAATGAGTTGGGAAAAGGAGATTGCAATTGGAAGGGGGCTGTGTTGCTAGTACCGCTGTGGTGTTAATGCTACTAGCATCCAGATCATTACGTAAGATCATGACATGACATGATTTAAATGTAAATATCTTAAAAAACCAGATTTGAAACAACGCCATGTATTTTAAAAAAATTCCATTTTCTCTAAATGCCAAATAAACAAACAAAAAAAAAAAAATTCCAGTGATTCAGCACCACTTTTTTAAAAGAATTTATTTATATAAATCATACAATTTAGAAAGACTTTCAAATAAGTTGTTTCTTTCGAGAGAGGCAATCTTAACTGACACGTTCTCACTCATACCCGTGAGAAACCGTTTTCTTGTGAGATATGCAGTAAAACGTTTTCACAAAAACGCTATCTTGACCGACACGCTCGCATTCATACTGAAAAGAAACTTTTTTCTTGTGAGATCTGCGGTAAAAGGTTTTCACGAAAAGGACGTATGAAAATTCACGCTCTTAATAATTTTTGAAACAAGGGTTTTCAATATAATATATATGGCAAATCTTTCACCAAGAAAAAAGAATCTTCTTAAACAATTAATTACAATTTTTCCTTTTGAAAAACTGCTGAAAATTTATGGATTTTAATACTTCCTTTTTATGCGTGTTACGTTTTATGTATACCGTGAAAAAATATTTTCAGAATATTTAATGTTTTTAGTTTATCTGTATTTCTATTTTTAATTTAAACAACATTTTAATGTTTTTGTCTTATCTACATTTTTAACCTTGTATTTTACTAAAATTGAATTTTTAATTCCATTTTTTTTTCTACTTTATTCTTGTTTTGAATAAAATGTTTGAATTGAAATTAAAGTGCTTACAATTTTTTTTTTATTTCGAGATAATCATTTATTGCTAGAAATCTGCAATCTACTTATCAAAACTAAGCTTTAAATTTTATACATTAACATAAATTAACATCAAGAAAAGCAATTTTTAAAACGTAAAATTTAGCCAAATTAAGAATATATTTTAAATAAATTGAATTTAAAAAAATAATAATTTTGATGATTTCGAACCTTTCATTAAAATACGGAATTCTTACTTGTTCCTGTTTCTTATATTTAATATTTGAATATTCCATAGTTAAAAAGACAATTTAAACAGCGTTTTTACATTCTAATAAATTATTCTGTATTATTAAGAAATAAATGACTGTCATTCATTAATCTACATTGTCTAGAAGTTATTGACACGTTTTTGACGAATGAAATTAAAAAAAGGATAAATATGTGAATTATCGAGAATTCAGATTTTTTCGAGAATTTTTTTTTCTATTACTTTTTAATCAACACAGATGCGAAAATTTTTATGATTGGTCCAAATTATGTACCGATGAATCAAATGATAAAATTATTACAAATTAATTGTCAATTTTAAAATCCGTGTTAAAGTTGTACATTAAATACATGATAAAAATACAGATTTAAAAATACATTATAACATGATATAAAAATACATTACACATGATAAAAATACAGATTTTCGAACTTGAATATTTGAGCATTTTTATATTATGTGAAAATAAATCTTCATAGTTTAAATGCCGATTTTCTAATCTCTGTTAATTCAACGCGTGTTCTGAATGACCATGACTTTACAATGAGGAGTAGCTTCATACTATTTTAAAGTAATGATAAGCACTGTTAAGTTATTCAAATTATTTGGTGTGTGTAACCTTGCATATTAATATGTATTTTAATGCATATAAACTTCATATTCATTATTCCATTCTATTGTTTGCCAAGCTTATATAGTTAATGAACCCAGTAAGAATTCAATTGCCTCAGTATACAAATGCATCTAAAATGCAAATGGCCTCTGGCAATCAGATTAAATGTCAAAGTAGTTTTCAGTGAGAATTATGAGTGAAATTTTACTATCATCAAAGTAACCTAAATGGTGAAGAATTGCATGATATTTAAAACAATAGTCTATTAAAATGCAGTCAATGTAAATAAAATGTTAAAATAAAGTGAGAAGTTTTTAGCATTTATTATAATTTCAAAAGTACATGATCAAAAGGATGATCTCTATAGTAACAAAGCAAAAACAAGAAACACAAAAATGAAATAAAAGAGAAGTTTCTATTATTTATTACAATTGCAAAATACACGAAATATGTGATGATATCTGTTGCAAGACGATAGCAACAGCAAAAAATCTTCATTTTCGTGCGCAATATTTGAAGGAATACATTTCATTGCTAAAATAAGCATGACAGTCATAATAGCGTTCATACCAGAGAAACATTATTTTTTTTTTATATATATGCACACAACAGTTTACACAAAAAATAAATCTCAGCATCATACCTGCCATTCATGCTGGTGAAAACATTTTTCCCTAAAATTATTATTTTTTTATTTTTAGCAGCAGCACTTGAGCATACAAATTCACTGACTTGTTTGAAACCAGCACACACAACACCTACACTTGATGTCTAGGAAAAAACACTTGTAAAATCAGAATGCAAAACTAAAAAAAAAAATGTCAAAATTCAACACAAACCGGCCTGACCAGAGATCTGGAAGTTTCTCTCTTGCCTGGCAGTATCTGTCACATAAATGTCCAGACACCTCTGGGCATTCTTTAAGATGTGATGCATCCATAACAGTGTCTCTCGCGCATAACACACAATTAGAGAACTAAATGCTGTCAAATCTAAATAAATATCCTGAAAGCAATCATGCGCAGTCTGCAACAGTTGCCATCTAGGGGCGCAGCTGGAACCTTTAAAAAAAAGATTCTGTCTAAATCTTTTCCTCTATTTGGTCAGCTGGCCTAGATCGGAAGTCTTAACGCATGCGTTCTGTTATTACTCGCACTGTAGTTTAATAGGTAATTGGATCCCATAAATTATGTAGGATTCTGGTTCCGGTATTAAGATAATTTTGAAACTTAACAAATATGTATGTGCACTAAAACGACTCTACGAGATATCAAATTTGTGGCTATCAAGTATATCAAATCAAATTTACTATAAAAGGATATCAACTTTTGAGAATTTCAAATTTATAACATTCTTTCAAAATTTTCAAAAAACATTTCTATTACATATAAATATTAAACGCACACATAAAATCTATATTGCTTTTATGGTTGTATCCCTACACGATATTGAGAAGTAATAAGAATTCTTTACTCGTTTAAATATGTAAAGTTCTTTAATTTTAAAATTATTCAAAAATACTTCTGCCTCCTTTAAATATTGAACTGCTAGAAATAATAAAAAAATTTCTAGCAATATATTAGAAATAGAATAGAAATATTTTTAGATGTAATAAAAGAAAGTAAATAAAATGAAATTTCCCATTTATTGTCATCGTTTTCTCTAAAATTCCTCGTTCTGTATAAGAAAAATAATTACTCAGCTTTGAAAGGTAATAATAAAAATAAACGTTCTCTGTAAAAAGTTAAAGCAAATTTTATAATAGACACATAACATATATGATTTAAAAAAATTATCAAATAGAATAAACATTTTTATGTTACATTTTAACAAAATAATCATGCTAATAAAAACAAGATTTTGAAATTTCGATATTAGAAGATATTTTTGAAAGTGTAAACATGAGATAGTTTGTTCTTTTCAATTTTATAAGTATGCCTGACAATACAAAAAAAAAGCTTTTAAATATCGCCAATCTCCTAATGATTCGGCATAAAAGCAATGCTAAATTTTTCTCTCAGTCAAAATTAACGTTAAATTTCAATAATTTATTAAACTAAATTATTTTGAAAGCATTATTAATATTTTTATTAAAAATAAACAGAAAACATTTTTGTGATTAAAAGTAATAACAGATAATATCTTTTTCTTTCTTAGTACCTAATAATTATAATTTAACTTGACTTGACTTGGTACTTAAAGATGTATGATCGCTGACGCTGCTTTATCTCGATTTATCAAATTTTGAGCAAAATTCGTTCTAAAAGTCGCGACTCAAGTCAAGTCCAGACAGAATGACAAGAGAGAAAATAAAAGCTTTATAAAGAACTATTCTAAAACTCGAAATTCTTGAATTCATTGCATGTATTGAAACTTGTTGCTTAAAGAATAGTTATATTTAAACCGTTGTATTTTACCACAAACGAAGAATATTTCATCACAAAACGTGTAAATAAAATTAATTTATTGTAAAGAGCCATCAATGAGATAAGAAATTTATTCCTTCAAAACAAAATTTTAGCAACTATAAAATAATAATAACGACATAGTCACAATTTGCTCAAAGCCGGTGTATAACATGAAATAGGTGGATTGACGATTATCTCAGGATATCAGCAAAAGTTTCGGAATAAAAAAATTCTACGCACTAACCACCA
>BPLR01020135.1:0-64173 GCA_021605095.1 Caerostris extrusa | reverse complement strand
AAGTCTCAGTGGATGTTTTTAAAAATTAATTGCTGAACATTTGCTTGAAGAAAAAAAATAATGAGACATTTTAAGTACAAATTAATTTTTTTCTTCCATTTTTAATCAAACAAACAATGCTTGGAATATTATTGGATTAGCAAGAAAGTAAGTTTGGTTTTTACTATGTACTTAAATGGTAAAACCAAATTTACTTTCTCTTGCCAACCTAATAGTTAAGCGAATTATATGTATACAATATTATATATATATTCCAATAAATTGGAATAAAAACAAAATCTAAAAATTTAAATTTTAAACCATAGTAATTTTTTTATTAGTAAAGAATTAATATTATTAAAGCCATACTATTTAAACCATAGTGTTTTATCCTTTATTAATAAAGGATTAACACAATTAAAACAATAGTAATTTGTAATTTACTCATAAAGGATTAATACTACTTAAACCATAGTAGTTTATCCTTTATTAATAAAGGATTAATACTATTTAAACCATAGTAGTTTATCCTTTATTAATAAAGGATTAATATATTAAAATCGTTGTAATTTATCCTTTATTAACCCTTTGCACTCGAAGTTTTTTTCATTCATATTACCAGCAACTAGGAGAGATTTTAGTGAAAAGATCCTATTCACATGTAAGTTTGATATACGCATTAAAAGAAACGCATTATTTATATTGTTATTTGCATTGTCTCCGTAGCGGAGCCCTCGAGCTTGAAAACAAATCTTAAATGGCTCCGCTCCGGAACCCCTCGAGTGCAAAGAGTTAATAAAAGATTAATAGTATTTAAACCATAGTAATTATTCCTTTATTAATAAAGGATTATTACTATTAAACCAGTAATTTTTCCTTCATTAATAAAAGATTAATAGTATTTAAACCAGTAATTTATCCTTTATTAATGAAAGATTAATAATATTTAAACTATAGTAATTTATCCTTTATTAATAAAAGATTAATAATATTTAAACTATAGTAATTTATCCTTTATTAATAAAGGATTAATACTATTTATACCAAATAATTAATCCTTTATTAATAAAGGATTTTAAACCAAGGTAATTTATCTTTTATTAATAAAGGATTAATAGTATTCAATCCATAGTAGTTTATCCTTTATTAATAAAGGATTAATGTTTAAACCATAATAATTTATTAATGGATTAATGTTATTTAAACCATAGTAATTTATCCTTTAATAAAAAATGAATAGTATTTAAACCGTAATAATTTATCCTTAGCAGCAAAAGCCTCAACATATTTGATAGTTTTAGCTCAGACAAACTACAATTCCATAAGAAATAGAAGAAAGAAATCTGTCACACTCCAATTCAACTATTTCACTATTCAAAGTCAACGACTTCCATTGACACAACGGTAAAAGAAACGACACTAAAATCCCAAAATATGTGGACGTTAGCATAGCAAAATAAATTAATTATTCATAGACCGTGGAAAAACCGATGGATAAGCCACAACTCGCATTTCCCCTACTTTTTTACCTTCTTCTTATTATTATTCATCCCCGTCCTTTTATTTCTATTTGATCTGCACAGGGAAAACTAGGGAAAAAATTTGGGGGAAAAAGAAGAAGAAAAGCCTTCCATAAACGAAATGATGGTTCGGAAAAAAAAAAAAAAAACTACTGAACGTAAAAACTCAAGAAATAGAAAAACTGGGAGCTCAAGTGTCAATTCGAAAAGTTACTGGATGAAAACATTTCTATGAATAATTAATAAAAATGATAATATTCCATTGCGTTGTTTCATCTCTGTACTTAGGGATAAAAAATCATTAGAAAAAGTGCAGAGATAAGAAAATGGAGCAAGGAGCATAAAAAAAACTGCTATTTTGTAAATGTACTTTTCCGCTTCGAAGGTTGCATCTAATTGATATTGAAGTTATAGAAAGATAGAATATTTTTCTGTAATTAGAAAGAAAAACATAATTCTTCTGTTTAAAAACTGTTTGGTCTTTCTTAAAGGTTATCTTATTTAATGAAAATCGAATATTCTGTGCGTAGTCGTTAGTAGCATATATATTATATTTTTGTCATCATATACGTATACATTTATATATATATATATTTTTGAATATAATATATTACATATATATATGTATATTTCACCATCATATTCATAAATGCATGGTCATTTCCTGTGAGATTTATGTATGAAATTCTGGAGTATATATTAATATATTTATTATTATAATATACACATATATATGAATATATTTCTTTCATCATATTCGTATAGTCATTATCATTTTTTATAAGTTGTTTATTTTTATGCATGAAATTCTGACATATCTATCAATATATTATTCTATTACATATATATATATATGAATATAAGTATATTTCATCAAACATATTCATATAGGTACCACCGACTTATATGTTGTTATTTTATGAAGGAAATTTTGGACATATATATTAATATATTTATGAATATAATATATTAGTTGTAATAATAGTATAAAATAGTATTTAAACCATACTAATTCCTCCTTAATTAATCTAAGCTTAAACATATTTGATAATATTTTAAGAACTTAAACGAACTGTAATTCCATAAGAAGAGAAAGAATAAATCTGTTACACTCCAATTCAACTATTTTACTATTCAAAATCAACAAGGACTTCCATTTGCAACGGTAAAAGAAACGACGCTAAAATCCCAAAATATGTGGGACTTATCATAGCAAAATGCATTAATTATTCATAGACCGTGGAAAAACCGATGGATAAGCCACAACTCGCATTTCCTACCTTTACCTCTTCTTTTTTTCCTTTATTATTATTAGTCATCCCCGTCCTTTTATTACTATTTGATCAAATACAGGAAAACTAGGGAAAAAAATTTGGGGAAAAAAAGAAGAAGGAAAGCCTTCCATAAACGAAATGATGGTTCGGGAAAAAAAAAAACTGAACGTAAAAACTCAAGAAATAGAAAGGCTGGGAGCTCAAATGTCAATTCGAAAAGTTACTGGATGAAAACATTTCTTATGAATAATTAATAAAAAATGATAATATTCCATTGCGTTGTTTCATCTCCCGTACTTAGGGATAAAAAAAAATCATTAGAAAAAGTGCAGAGATATGAAAATGGAGCAAAGGAGCATAAAAAAACTGCTATTTTGTAAATGTACTTTTCCGCTTCGGAGGTTGCATCTAATTGATATTGAAGTTATAGAAAGATAGAATATTTTTCTGTAATTAGAAAGAAAAACATAATTCTTCTGTTTAAAAACTGTTTGGTCTTTCTTAAGGTTATCTTATTTATTGAAAATCGAATATTCTGTACGTAGTCGTTAGTAGCATATATATTATATTTTGTCATCATATTCATATAGGTACCACCATTTCTTTATATGTTGTTATTTTTATGAAGGAAATTTTGGACATATATATTAATATATTTATGAATATAATATATTACTTGTAATAATAGTATAAAATAGTATTTTAAACCATACTAATTCCTCCTTAATTAATCTAAGCTTAAACATATTTGATAATATTTTTAAGAACTTAAACGAACTTTAATTCCATAAGAAGAGAAAGAATAAATCTGTTACACTCCAATTCAACTATTTTACTATTCAAAATCAACAAGGACTTCCATTTGCAACGGCAAAAGAAAGGACGCTAAAATCCCAAAATATGTGGACGTTAGCATAGCAAAATGCATTAATTATTCATAGACCGTGGAAAAACCGATGGATAAGCCACAACTCGTATTTCCCCCTACTTTTTACCTTGTCTTTTTTTTTTCCTTTATTATTATTATTCATCCCTCGTCCTTTTTATTTCTATTTGATCTGCACAGAGAAAACTAGGGTAAAAGAAGAATAAAAGCCTTCCATAAACGAAATGATGGTTCGGAAAAAAAGAAAAAAAAAAAAAACTGAACGTAAAAACTCAAGAAACAGAAAAGCTGGGAGCTCAAGTGTCAATTCGAAAAGTTACTGGCTGAAAACATTTCTATGAATAATTAATAAAAATGATAATATCCCATTGCGTTGTTTCATCTCCGTACTTAGGGATAAAAAATCATCAGAAAAAGTGCAGAGATATGAAGATGGAGCAAGGAGCATAAAAACCCTACTATTTTGTAAATGTACTTTTCCGCTTCGGAGGTTGCATCTAATTGATATTGAAGTTATGGAAAGATGAAATGTTTTCGGTAATTAGAAAAAAATATATAAAAAACTGTTTAGTCTTTCTTTAGGTTATCTTATTTAATGAAAATTAATGAATACTCTGCAAGTAGTCGGTGGTATATGCATAGGTATATTTCATCATATTCGTATATGCATCATCATTTCTTATGAATATTTATGAATGAAATTCTGCAAGTATATATTAATATATTTATCACCATAATATATTACATATATGTGAATATAAGTATACGAGTATATATTATATTCGTATATGCATCATCATTTCTTATAAGTTGTTTATTTTTATAAAGAGAAATTCTGGACATATTTTTTTTTTGTTCTAATGCAGCTGGCAAATACTTAGACAGCTTGGTCTTGGATGCCTTAAGGCAAAGCGCCGCACAGACGTTGCTCACTTAGCATTACTCAAGGAGCGCGTGTAACTTGAAGATATGGACGCGGAGTAACAACGCCCCCGAACGCTCTACAATCCAATTAGGGACCGGGACCTACGGTTTAAAGTGGATTCCGAGCCACTACAAACATCCATGGCACCGCCGGGACTCGAACCCGAAACCTGTGGTTCCGAGCTCCAGAGCGTTAGCCATTAGGCCATTCTGGCCCACCTTCTGGACATATATATTAATATATTTATGAATGTAATATATTAGTAGTAATAATAGTATATAATAGCATTTAAATCCTAGTAATTCATCCTTAATTCGTCTAAGCTTAAACATATTTGATAATAGTTGAAGAGCTTAGACAAACTGCAATTTCATAAGAAGAGAAAGAAGAAATCTGTCACACTTCAATTCGACTATTTTACTATTCAAAGTCAACAACGACTTCCATTTGCAACGGTAAAAGAAACGACGCTAAAATAACAAAATATGTGGACGTTAGCATAGCAAAATACATTAATTATTCATAGACCGTGGAAAAACCGATGGATAAGCCACAACTCGCATTTCCCCTACTTTTACCTCGTCTTTTTTTTTTTTTTATTATTATTATTCATCCCCGTCCTTTTTATTTCTATTTGATCTGCACAGGGAAAACTAGGGAAAAATTTGGGGGGAAAAAAAAGAAAAAGCTTCCCATAAACGAAATGATGTTTCGAAAAAAAAAAAATTGAACGTAAAAACTCAAGAAACAGAAAAGCTGGGAGCTCAAGTGTCAATTGAAAAGTTACTGGATGAAAACATTTCTATGAATAATTAATAAAAAATGATAATATTCCATTGCGTTGTTTCATCTCTGTACTTAGGGATAAAAAAAAAAATCATTAGAAAAAGTGCAGAGATATGAAGATGGAGCAAGGAGCATAAAAAAACTACTATTTTGTAAATGTACTTTTCCGCTTCGGAGGTTGCATCTAATTGATATTGAAGTTATGGAAAGATGGAATATTTTTCTGTAATTAGAAAAAAAATATATAAAAACTGCTTAGTCTATCTTAAGGTCATCTTATTTAATGAAAATTGAATACTCTGTAAGTAGTCGGTGGTATATACATAAGTATATTTCCTCATCATATTCGTATATGCATCATCATTTCTTATGAATTGTTTATTTTTATGAATGAAATTCTGGACATGCATGTTAATATATATATGAATATAATATATTATATATATATATATATGAATACAAATATATTTCCTCATCATATTTTATATGCATCATCATTTCTCATAAGTTGTTTATTTTGATCGTAAAGGCATGTAGCAGTTTGTTTTGCTAATGATTGAATTTATGCAAAATATTCGCCATTGGTTTCGGCTAGTGAGAGTTCAGGTTACAATTAAGTATGAATAAATGTTTTAATTTTGACCTTTTTAAAGTGCCGAAGTTTCTTTTTGCTTCAACCAAATTCAATAGATTCAGTAATATTACAGTCACCAATAAGAATTGCAAAGCAAGCACGGTTTTTCTATTAATTAAAATTCTCTACTACAATATACAATTATTCAGTATTTAATTCGCTTCTGATGGCCAATTGGCGATCTTTCATTTGGTACCACAGGCTTCAGGTTCAAATCTTGGGGATGACATGGATGTTTGAGTGGTTCGGAATCCACGTTAAACTGTAAGTCCCAGTCTAATTAGCACAAAGCGCGCAAAAAATGACCGTAGAGCGACAAAACACAAACCAAACCAAACCTGCATATTCAATTCAACTACAGTCAAGTGACTATTTTATTTTATTTTCGTGCATTTTTGGTTGAATTATTTAGATGAAATTTCCCAAAATGCCTGAACTCATAACTTCTCCAGATATTTTTAGAAAATTCTTTGTAATTTTTTTCATTATTTAGAGAGTTTCTTGTTTCTGTAACATAAACTATTAATCCCGTTTTACACAACTTAATTTTTTGAATGCCATCGATCCTTTTGTTGATCTCGTACTAGAAAACACGACCATTCATGGTGAAATACTATTTTATACTATTTTTAAAATCATGAATGAATAAAAACTGGCATTGTGAATGAAACACTTTCATAATGTTTCATTCACAATGAAACACACAAGAATGAATGCATTTTGATGGCTATGACGTACTGCAGCAAGCTGTGGTAATGTGGTAGAATCCATTTTCTTGGAAGGGGCTTATAGGGTATAAATATTTATCGCTCCTCTGAAGCATCGGCATGTCGCCACCGTTCTGTACGTATTCTGATGCCCATGCCAATACATTTTATTTCAACCCGGAGAAAATAAGCGCATGATTTTATATGTGGAGAAAAAAATATGTACTTTTGATATCAGCCGTATATCAAAATGTAGGTTTGCTTTGCTTTTGACTTGTGAGTGATCGCATATAGACACATGTGGTTATCGGGGACCGCTTACAAAATGTATTTGTAGATCCAGAAAGTTCAAAGAAGGTAATATGAAGTTTATAAGTAATCAATATTAAAGATTCGTTAATATTTTAGATGAACATCAATACAATCACCAAATCGTCAAATCGTGTTGGAATATCATTTTTGGGGGATAATCATGTTAAAAAAGCTCATTTGATTAACAAGGACGAGTCAGCGATTAACAATTGTACTGTAAAAAGGTTAGAAGTAAAGCCAATGTAATATAATGCTTCTTAATAGATAATTCACATCATCTTTATACAATATTTTTCTTTCTTATAAACCATTGAAAAATCTTTCAATTTTTTAATAAATTGTTGATTCTAATTTTGTCTTGCAAATGAGTGACTTATTTTTATAAATGTTGAATTTGCGTAAGATTATTCTCCTCATCCTCTATCAATATTATTTTCGATTTTTTAATAGATAAATTAAAATAAGAAAATTTTAAATAAGAAAGACACTGCAATTATATTAATTACATTTACAGTACGATATTTTCAATTGCGTTTCATTCATAAATATAATAAATTAATGGAGAATTACTTTTGTTCTATTCAATTCTATTAATTTATTTTTGCGACTAATATTAAAAAAAGAAAATAATTTTTTATGAATTGTTTATTTATTTTATTAAAACTAATTTTAATTAATTTTAACTAACACAATCAAGTTTGAGCTAAACTTTTACATATAAATAAGGAAATTCCTGAAAATGTTAAAAATAACATAATCGTTTTATTTATGTTTTTTTTATATAAAAAAGAATTTATTCACTTTTTTTAATACAAATTCATTTATTTTTTTTTTTATTTTTCATTCATTTATTTATCAAGTTTGAGCTAAACTTTTACATATAAATAAGGAAATTCCAGAAAATGTTAAAAGTAACATAATTGTTTTATCTATGTCTTTTTTTATATAAAGAAGGTATTTACTTTTTCAATAATTTTTTTTTTTTTTATTTTTCATTCATTTATTTATTTTTTTATGATGTTACTGCTATAACAAAATAATACTTTACGAAAATCCCCATATGTATGTATTTTTTCCCTTCAAACCAACTCTAATAGGCTCTTAAAACATTCAAAACATTCTCGTCGCTTTAATTCCTGTTTCCTGCCATCAAACCTACTGATATTTCGAAATCTGATGTCTTTATCATCTTGTTGAAAGCCAGCTTTCCGCAAACAAATCACAACCGAGAGTTAAAGCGATCCATCTTCTAAAATCTGAAGAACTGTCTGTTGGCATTTAGCGATGTGATAAGGTTAACAGCGAAATATTCCACACGCATATTTGGCGAAACACAAAAACATGGCCGATACCTCTCAACTCGAGGCTTTTTGTTTTGAGTGACAAGTCTCTCCACCAATAGGACAGCGCGTCACGCGACGCCTGGTCCGTGTGTGTTTTCGACGCAATCCGTCAAGCTGTGTTGCTTTTTTTTTTTTTTTATTTTCGACAAACCGCGTATCATATGCGTAACGGAGCAGGCCGCCATGATATTTTATGGATGAATTGAGAGAATGTTCTGTCAGTTTGAAGTTGGCCCTGGTTTGGTGAACTCGTTCAATATTTTATTTGAGTGACGTCTAACAAGATGCATGGGATATTGAACGCCAGAGGGATTTTTCTTCTATCCGCGGTTTCATGTTATTTGGATATTTAAGTAACAGAACGTCCAGATTTCAAATATTCTATGCATATTTTTGATGGGATTGAATTTTTAAATAATTTTGTGTATTGAACTTTTTAAAAAAAAGGCTGAGATTTGATAAAAAAATAAAGCAAATAAAAAAAAAATAAATAAAGCAACAAAAAAAAAATATTTTGTAGTATATATACATATAAACTTACGAGAAATACTTACGAAAGATTCGAGAGATAGAGAGATTTAAAACTTATTATTATTCCACTTTAGAAGAAAACGTGAATAATAAGTCTTTTTTTATTTGTTTCCTCAAAATATAGCATTGAAATTTATAAAATATTTTTAAAACTTTTACGTCTCATTACAAATAATGCTATATAGATTTTAAACTTGTTAATGTTTTACAATTTATAATAAGGTGGTAAATAGACCCCACATTGCCCTGTTGCAGTGAAATGACTTTTTTATTTGCATAAGTGTAATTAAAAAAATATATATCAGGGAAATCTGCATTGAAGCCAAAAGCCATTATATATATATATATAAATTAGCCATGAAAAATTCATTATTCGATAAGATAGAAAGTTTAATATTATCCTTTACATAGAATGTGACTTTGGGAATATTTTAATTTCATTTTTTTCAAACAGCCAAAAAAATAAAAGCAAATTTTATAAAATATCGTATATTTCTGAATATAAGCCAATCCATGAATTTGTCGAGAGTGTCTTCAAAAAGTTTACCAAATTTGAAAATCCGTATATAAGCTGAAAAAAAAAAAGAAAGATTCTATAACTTTCATTATTTCCGGTATTCTATTATTATTTCTGGCGTGCATTTTTTTTTTTACTAGTTTGTTAGCAGAGTTAAAATTTCGCCAACATCCATTTTTCGCTTTAGTTACAGCGTCACAAACCAGCAATATAAACAATTTGGAAAATAAAATCTTGCTTTTATAAAAGAATAACTTACTTTATTAAAAAAATTTTTTTTTCATAAACTTAAGAATCATAAACTGCAGATATAATCACTACCTTTACTTACTGATATTTGGCAATTTATCACTTGCGCCAGCCTAACGGAAAAGAGAATATTAAAGGATATTAAATATTAGGGAATATTAAATATTAAATGAACAAACAGAATATTCCTGGGAAATAATCGGAAACAAAGCGATATTGCTGTATAATCATTCCATCGTACAAACGTCTTAATGTACCTCATATATATAATTCATATTTTAAACTTAAGCACTTAGCTGAAATTTAATCAGTCCCAATAAACTTTCAAGTATATTTCGTTAAGAATTGATATAACTCTGAATAAGGTTATAAGACCATTAATTCTCTTCACATCACTTGAACTAATTCTTAAGCTCCAAGCTTCATCCTCAGCACCGCAACAACTAAACTCATTTAATTTATATTTTATTATAAAGCTTAATTTTTCATAGTTATGAATTTAGGGTCTATTTTTAATTTTTAGTAAGAAATACACATCGCTTAGAATTTAAATAATTATTTAGATTGCCTTTTAATTGATTACTCAATTATAATTCTTTCTCATACTTATTAAATGTATAGAATTATTATTTATTAATTAAACAATAAAATGCAATCTCAATGGAAACAAATTACTAGAGGATGTTAAACATTAAATGTTCAAACGAAATATTCGAAGGGATATAATCGATTTATATCGAAAACAATACGATATTATGGAATAACATATACTTATCTTAACATATTTTAAACATAAGCTCTTAGCTGAAATTTAATCAGTCAACATTAAACTTTCAAGTATATTTCGTTAAGAATTGACATAATCCTGCAATAAGGTTATAATTCTCTTCATATCACCTGAACTAATTCTTAAGCTCCGCGCTCGATCCGCAGCACCCGCAACAACTAAACTCCTCCACATAAAAGCAGACGATTCTTCGTTAGCAACCATCGAATTTTCTTCGGATAATTAGTAAGAATTTAACGAGGCTGCATTCAAACGCAGCAATTAATAGCGAAAACTGGAAAATTCCTTCCAATTCTTTTTCCCCACTCATCTCAGCAAAAGAAATAAAGAAGTATTTTTCCCGAATTCCAGTGAAAAGAGGAAAGGTTCCAGGAAAAGCGAAGAGCTCAATATATTCGAAAGAATCCGAAAAATAAAAATAATAAAATAAAAAAAAAATAATCGTGATTACTCAAGAGGGACTTGTTAAAAATATTTGAAGGAAATGCTTCTCAGAAGGTTATTCGAAATATTTCCAGAGAATTTCTCTTCTAGTATATGAGTAAGTAAATTTTTTTCTATCGTCATATCTTTCCTTATTTTTGTTTTAAGAATTTTCATCGTTCTTTATGTAGAAAGAACGTGGTACTACTATACAAAAAAGATGAATTAATTTGCCAAATTTTAACACACTTCCATCTTGCTTTTGAAATAGGAACTTGTTGTTTAAATGTACTAGTCGTTAATTACCTTTTAGTGTTAAACTAAGATGTGAATATTTAAGTTATATTTTGTGAGTGTAGTTGAACTGTATTGCTGAGTTAAAGATCTAAAGGAGGTAAAGAGTGCATTATTTTTAAGTATCTACATAAAAAAATTTTTAAATTGGCTACTTCAACGTATTTTTATTTTAAAACATTTTATTCTTGTTATTTGCTTTACTCTTAGTAATTCTTTGCAATTGTTCTTATTATTGCAAGTAAAATGTATTTTATTTACTAAAAATATTTTACGCAAATTACCTATTAAATTATTAACAGGAAAACATAAAATTGATAATTAAATATGATTCTTATTTTTTAAAATTTATATTTTTCTATCGGAGACCGCATTTAGATATTGTCACAGCTATAATTTTTTTCGGTTTCATGTGGATTAAAAATAAAACAGATTTGAAATCACATATTTTACTTTTAAAAAAGATGCATATTTTTTTCGAAAATGTCAGTTTCAAATGCATACATAAAATAAAAGATTTCATTCATAAAATTTTAACAAAATGCTAGATAATTTATACTCTTATAATAGTACACTCTGTAAATATTTTATTCTATTTTAAACAATCGAAATAATTATGATAAAAGTATGTAAAGATCATATTTTTACATACATGTTTAATACGACACATTTTAATAATTTGGAGACAATAATAATAAGTAAATTAAATTATATAAATAATGCAGTTTAATAATAATATACTGTTGACTCTTCCTCCAAGCTTACTCATCGTATTAAAAAAAATTATTTCCATTTAATATAAAGGTTTATTTTTTTCAAATATTTTGTAATAGTAAATAAAAAATAATTTAGTAAATTCGATTATCATATAAATAATGCAGTTTTATAATATATGGTTGACTCTTGCTCCAAGTTTATTAAAAAATTATTAACATTTAAAAAAATGGGGTTTTTTTTTCAAATATTTGTAACAGTAAATCCAAAATAATTCAGTAAATAATAATTTTAGTAAATTCAATTATCATATAAATAAAGCAGTTTAATAATAATATACGGTTGACCTTGCTCCACGTTTATTTAAAAAAATTATTGACATTTAAAAAAAAAAATTTTTTTTTTTCCAAATTTTTTCTAATACTAAATTCATTAATTTATTTATTGATATCATTGACAAAAAAATGTGTTAAAAATAGGTATTGTTTTGTCTATATCTACTTGTTATTTGATATTAATTACTGTTTTGAAACTTTTTAGTCTTTTATCACGTCTTGCATAAAATGACTGCATTTTTAAAATTAATGCAAACAATTTATTGCCAGCTATTTATTAACTTCAAAAATTCTCACAGTTATTGCTTAAAAGCATTGTTTAGTTTGAAATTACGAACAAATAAATGCTGTCTAAAATTTAATTAGCAAGACATACAAACACAAAAGCTTTGACATTTTTAGCATTGTAGAAAAATAAATATATTGTTTTTTTTTTCTTCTTATCACACGGCTAAATCAAATATTAGAACTAATAAACCTCGGCTAAAATCCGAAAAGCGTAACGCTACACAAAAGCATACTGTTAAATAAGTGGCATTTGTTTCTCGCTTAATCTATTCCACAATGAATAGCGGGGCGCAACACTGGTGGCGCCCTAGCGAATTGGCAAACTTGCTCTATAAATCGCTAGGCGCTACGCCCGACACACATGCGTGGATTCCTGCAAGCCCTTTCTACAAACTACACAATAATTTCATTCATTCTATCCCGTTCTTAGTGAGATAGAGTGAAGGCCGTAATAATAATCAATAGCGGAAAACTCGCATGAACTTAGTCTTTTAACTCCATAGTAAAACAATGGAGACCGCACGCAGGCCTGGTAGTCATAGCAACAATAAATCAATGGGGGAACGGTGCTTCTTGTGTGAAATGCCACAAACCGTCAAATGGTAGATACTGAGTACCGGTATTTTGTCTTGTCTTCTGTACTAGTACATGCGCTACAAGGATCACGTAAGAAATCGAGGGTTTAAAAAAAAAAAAAAAGAGAGAGATTTCAGTTTTCTAGGTCACTAGAAGTAGTTTTATCTTTTCAGTGAGACCTGATATCCAAATTTTTTTTCAATATACTGAGGGTCATAAAGTCTTGACCTATTTCGAAAAAAATATTTTTTTAGTACAAAAAAATGCAAGCGCGTATTGTAATATTTGAAGATGGAAATTTACTTTTTTTTTTATTTACCTTATAAAAAAAATAATCGTTTTTTGTGCATTTAGAGGTAGGTATGATATGGTAGTATAATATTTAGTGGTAGGTATAAATTCGGTTCTAGCTTCAATACGAAATATTTTTATAAAATAATTATGTAAAACAGGATTAAAAATGTTTATCATCCATTTTATGCTTTACTTAAATATGTAATTTTATTAATTCAGTAATGAAAAAGTAGTCAATGGAAAAAAATATCAGTAACTGTGGTACACAAAGTAGGCAAGATCTAATACAGCTGGTAGAGTTGACTTGTAGATACACACAGCAATATCAATAGCTGTGGTAGACAAAGTAATCAAGCTCTAATGCAGCTTGTAGGATTCACTTGCAGATACACACAAAAAAATTAATGAGAAGAAACTTAAAAATATTTTCTTCCAAAAGTTATAATCCGTCTATATTTCAACTTTTTTTTAAAAGTATAATTCTTTTCAAAATTAGGTAGGGCCATCCTAAATATCTTCTGCATATGATTTTTCATTTCTCCTTTAATAAGGTCACAGAAGGAATTAAAACAGGAATTAGATAAGTGCACTTTGAAAGCACAAGTTTTTCTTAATATATAATACAGGAATGCCAACCTCAAATGAGACGTTTCAGATCATTTATCGTAGTTTGGATTTTGACAGTAGTGACGGATGAGAGGAAGACATAAGTCACAAAGACACATCACTGTCATTCAAATTCAACGATCGCAAACATTTTATAAATTAGATAAAAAGAATACAATTTTTTTTTTAAATGCGTGTTGCTACACAGTATTTTAAAATTAAAATATAAGCATTGCAAGCACAAAACTCTTGATGGAAATGTATTATAAGAACATTATATTATTAAAATTATTAATAAATTATATAATTATGAAAGTATACATTATAATTTACTAAAATTATGGTCTGGGTTATTAAAATAATATTAGGGTACTATTGGATACACATCTTGGTCACCTCTTGTTCGCATTGACGACGCTCTAAACATTGCACGTTACATTTCTACATTTCTGGTGTGTTACGACCTGTGTCTCTACCCTTTATTCGTGCCCTGCGAAACCCTACATTTCAGCAGGATAATGCACTACCGCATGTTGCCGGTATTGTACGGATCTTTCTTGATATAAAAATGTTTGACTGTTACCCTGGCCTGCACGTTCACCAGATCTCTCCTCAACAGAAAAAGGTCTATTCCATGGTTGCCGAGCGTCTGGCTCGTCACCATACGCCAATCACTACGGTTGATGAGCTGTGGCATTGTGTTGAACGGGCATCTGTACCTGTGCATGCCGTCCAATTTCTGTTTGACTCATGTCAAGGCATATAAGTGTTGTTATTACTGCCAGAGGTGGTTGTTCTGGGTACTAATTTCTCAGGATCTATTTCCCAAATTTTCTATCTCAGTACCTAAATTTCTTGAAAATTCAAATCACTTGTTATTTCCAGTATAATATATTTGTCCTATAAATATAATTTTGTCATCTGCGTGTCTTCCTGGTGTAGCAATTTTAATAGCCAGTAATGTAGTTACTGAATAATATATGAAAAGGTGCAAATCAATTAGATTCACAGTAATATTCAAGTTGATTAACAAAAAATGGCTTTATCACCTTTGCCTTTGGTTATTGTAAAATTTAACCCAAATATTGGAATGTTTATTAAATTTATTTAATATTATTTACAAAATACTTTATTTAATTTTTTACTATACTAAATTTTTTTATAGTATATAAAATCAAGATATTATATCAGCCTGCGACAATCACAAATCTATGCATGAATGATCTAAATGGACAAATCAGACTACGAAATCAAAGAAATCTCATCAATAAATATACTCAGAAGAATAAAATCAAAAATAATTTTTTTTTTCCGTACAATGAAAATTTTAAACTTCGTTTTTAATTTACAGTAGTAAAACGTCATTTTTTCCCATTTACTTACGTGTTTGTTAATCATTAGATTAGGTTTACGACACAATAAAATAATCAGAACATAAAAAAGGGATACTTAAGAAAAACTTGTTCTCCGAAAGTAATTTATGGTAGAATACTTGGAATAGAAAGAGTAGGCAAAATAAACAATTTATTGCAGTAAATCCCTGTTTTATTGCTTTTTTATGGGATTAGTTACTAGGTAAACTCGAGTTTTTATTTATGCTAGCATAGCAATGGTTACATACATTTAGGACTAAAATCATTAACAAGGCGTGAATAATGTTTAGGTATTTCTCATTCAAAATAAATTATAATTTTATGCAATAAAACTAATAATAAAAGTGAAAATTTTGTACCTAATATAATGATTAACAACACATAATTAAATGAAAAACAAAATGAGTACAAAATTCAAAATATTTTTTTTCTTATTTAATCGATGTATTTCATCATAATTCACAAGACTAATCAATATTTAAAACCATACATTAAAAATTTCACATTAATTACATTAATTTTTGAAATCTTTTTAAATAAATCATTAAGATTTTATTACATATTTAATTGATTGTATGATTGAAAAACAGCATTTTATTATATAACAATAAAAATTAAAGGTCTAAAAGGACAATTTAATAAGGTTATTATATGAAAAGTTGATAAAAGTTTCATGTTTAAAAAAATTAATTTGCTAAATTTCATAATTTAAAATTCTGAAACTTGAAATAATATTTGACTAGTTTTTGTTTCACTTTTAGTACTAGTTGTTGTTGATATTACGAAATCGTATTTGTGTAGCATCACTTTCACGTTTGAAAATAAATTTAAAATAAAGTATTTTTCAACCAAAAAATAAATACTTTGAAGTAAGTTGAAGATCTTACGTTTCCAACAATATCAGATGAACAATATTCCATATTCCTATAGAACCGTTAGCACGGAGATTTATTGGCTTCAGGAACGAATTTAAAGTATTAGATTTGCAACATTCGAACAGTAAATGAGAGAAAACGCGAAACAAATTCCACTAAGCTTACAGCGGCCTGATGACCAATTGGCTAGTGCTCTGGTCTTTGATACCACAGGATTCAGGTTCGAATTCTAGAAATGGAATGGATGTTTGTGAGTGGTTCGAAATCTACACTAAACTCTAGATCCTGGTTTAATTAGCCTAAAGTGCGCAAAAATGACCGTAGATCGGCACATTAAACCCCAAACTAAGCTTAAAAGTTTCATCAAAGTTGTAAGTGGATCTCTTTGTGCCTGAAACCAGTGATTATAACACTTGCCACCAATGAATTTGAATCGATGTCTTCATGCAATCCATGGTATCTTGGCGGTGACATGTATTCTTGTTTGAGGTTTGGAGTCCACGTTAATCCGTAGGTCCCGGCCTAATACGGTTGTAGATCGTTGTCTTGAGGTTTAGTGAGTCGTCAGCCCTCGTGGTTCCTCCCTTTGCTGGATCAAATTACCCTTAGCCATCGCCTGCGACGGAGTCTCTAGGATCTGGTCTAAGTTCTCCTTGCACCAAGGGGAATAGTAACAACAGCACGTATCCTATTCCTATCGAACCTTTAAAACGAAGATTTAGTTGCTTTATAAATGACTTTTTAAGTTATAAGATTTCCAACATTCATACAATAAATGAGAAAAAGCGAAAAAATTCCACTGAGCTTACCAAATATCGTCAAAGTCGCATTTATATCTCCTAGTTCCTAAAATTAATAATTATTATTATAACACGTGCTATCAATGGATTTTAATCGAAGTCTTTATGCAGGCTAACAATGCATTTAATATTATGCTACCACAAAACAATATTAATTCGCAAATCACTATATTTTATAATTACTATCACTAATCACAATGGTAATTTAGTAGTTGTCATTTTCTTTACAACCAGAATACATGCATATTTTGACATTTTTTGTAATTATTTCCGCAGTCAACATAATGTTTTAATCAAATTAAAATTCTGGTGCTTTTTTTTTTTACCCATTACATCGCCTCAAACGAAAATTAATCTTAAAAATTGTCCATTTTTTTATATTTATAAACGCGCGACTCTTCTTGTAAACAGTTTCCAAGATACATTTTTTTTTTTTTTGTAACTGTAGTTTGTTGCCATCCCCGAAAAAGCAATTCTTTTCTTTCAACCATTTTTTTTTATTATTATTCTTTTTTTTTTTTTTACCCTTTGCATTTTGTTCCCGTTATCAGGATCGGGAGAAAACTATTTACTCACAAATGTTGGAAGATAACGAATTTTTGTTTCGTAGAGAAAAGGAAAAACAAGAAGAAGAGAAAAAAAATTAAAAAAGAAAAACTTCCTTTTCTTTTTGATATGATTTCTTCGGAAGCAACTTTTTTTTTTTTTTTTTTTCTCCACCGTCATCTTATCTCGGCGTGGTTTTCTATTGTTTTAAGTTGGGGTGAAATTGTAGATAAACGTTCATACATTTTTTTGTCTTTCTCCTGTATACCGTCACCTGTATAGATATATTTCATTTCTTTTGCGGTAGGTTTTTTTTTTTTTTCGGCAATAAAAAAACAAGGTAAATTTGACGGTACAGCTATGATTGCTTGAAATCAAAATGAAAGTAGGCTTGCCAAAAATATTTTTAATGTGTTTTTTTCGATTTTCTAAAATAAAAAACTTTTTTTCGTCTTTAATTTTGAGGATTTTTCAACGTTCTTCTTTAGCGAAAATTGCATCCACTTTTCAATATATTTTCCCTCGAAACTCTAAATTTTTAGGTTTCCATAAATTATTCGAACTTCAATATATATATATATAAGACCTGAAAATCTTGAATTTATTGCCTATGACAGCTTACAAATTTCATTTTAAAACAAAAGAATCGTTGCTTGTTCTTTCCAGTAACCAAAAGAATATTAATAAGATGAGTAAATTTGAAAAAGAAAGAAATGGATAAAACTTCAGATCATGATATTTTAACGGTTGAAAGATGTTTAGAACATATGAAGTACAACTAGCACTTGAAATAAAAAGTGATTAAGAAATAACCTCAGAAAGAAAAGTGTAGTACCCCATAATTCTTATGAGGTCGAAATATCAATAAAAATATTACATAACAAGAATTATATTAGTAAACACTTGCACAATTTTATGATAGGAAATAATAAATATAATTAGTTATATCAGAATATTCTTTTATTTGCAGTTCTAAAACCTTCCCCATCTACACGAAAATTTTCATCATGTATGACAGAAGCCACTGGCAAAGTACTGAGAGTGCACCAAATAAAATAATGGAAATTGCTTACCAACTAAGCTGCATGTCATTATCTGTGGAATAGGCCAACATGGAGATCAACGTTAGTAGGGGGAGGGGGGGCTGGGAACTTCAACTTTTTTTATTTCGATGCTTGGTTACAGCGGAAAACAGTAGAAGTATCTTAATGTCGGGAAGGAACCTTTTCTCTGAAATTGATGGTTGGTTCATATTTGACAGGTATGTCTTTATGGCGTCCGGTCCATCGTTACCGTTTGGTGTAACCTCTACTCTGGAAATCGCTGGCCGGATCATAATATATATACATTATAGACAGGTACCACCACTGCCATTTCAATATTTTCTCTTTCGGACTTCTATCTTTTTTTTTTTTCTCACCTTCCGTCTTTCCAATATAGAAAGGCTGAACTCGTTTATTCTCTGACTCCTTTCCGGAACTCACTCTCCTCTTCGTGGTGAGGATATCTCGTTCACCAACCTCTTGTCTGGACTTTTTCTTTCATTTTTTATTCTCAGATCCATCCTTTTAAAATCAACATTGATTCTCAATAATGGATCAGCACCTTCATTTAAAGACCGCCTCTCGGTCGTTGTTGGTTTCGGGGGAACTTTTTTATTTTTACCCCTTACACGAGACAAGCGCTGAGATGAGGGTTAAAGGTTGACTACTAAAGCTCAATGTGCAGGTAGATTTTTTCCAAGTCAGTATAAAAGGCTCTAATACACTCTCCAGATGAAATTTTATGTTTTCAAGACTTCAAACCACCCTTAAATAAAACTTGACCATATACGGAAGATGCAGCACGAAACGCCCCTAACATGGACGACGTTTATTTAGTTTTTAATCCCAAGAATATTCTCGTAAAATTCTTTCCTGCGAAAAACACCCTTCAACTGGATATCATTAATTCTGCCCATTTTACCAGGGGAAGGGGGAAGGAGAATTTAAGAAAATCAATTAGAAACCGCGTTTTGGGTTGTTATATATATATATGTAAAACAACCAATGTAGAAGATTTCTTACATATTACACCTCAAAATTTATAATTTATATCATACACAAAATAAAATTAATGTTTACACGAGTAGGTTCGCCTGAAATATAAAGTGTGAGAGTTTTAATAAACAACAATTCTAAACCTTGACGGCTAGGGATCTACGTCCGAAAATATTCTGCAAAAGCTTCTCCTCATATCTCCTCTTTACCACCACCTTATCATCTAATACCCATTAGTCCTTATATTGAAACGTCACTTTTCTGTAAACTCAACTGCATTTCGTTAGAACCTCTTGCCAATTTTTTTTACGACACTATTAAAGACTGCTTTAACAGTGCCTTGGAATAAGTGGTGATCACTTTGATTCCAGATCTTAAAGCTCAAATTTGTTCCGCTGACGCACTTCTCTGAGCTATTGTCATCTTCCCAGTTCATCGATTTTCCCTTTCATGAGACCCTCCAGGCATGACCAGATATCGGTACTATTGTGTTATCATCTTCTTGAAACCATCGCTACTGACAATTATATTTAGTGACATTTCGATCCAATCACCATGTGATTGACGAAAGGATTCCTGTATGCCTTTAGTCATTATCCACATATATATAGAATCCCTTCATACTGCCAACTATGGGCCTGACACATGCGGCAATCTATTGCGCATTCACATCGATGGAGTGAATTCACATTTATTAAAATTATTACCTAGCTCAGAGTTTAACTAGCACTTCAGCTTGGTAAAAGTGGGTTAGAGAAAAAATGTATCTTTTAAACATACCTCCAACAATACCTTTTTGAAGAATGATACATTGCCTGGTAGCAAGTGATATATATATATATATATATAAATACCATGAATTACAGAAGATTGGTGGATAGCCTTTTGGGTTTTAGAACTATTATTATTGCTATGCTAAATCAAATCACATTGGCAAAAGTTAAAATGTTCTTTTTCATGGGGGTGAAATTGTGTTACAGCAATTTTGAATCAATACTCAGCAGAGGTTCACCCCCTTCCTTCCTGCTTGAAAGCAAGGGGCTTGATGGTCGATTGTCTAGCTCCAATTGATAATACAGGTTTCAACTTCGAAAACTGTTCAGAATCCACATTAAACTGTCTAATTAGCCTATAAATGAGCACAAAATGATCGTAGAGCAACAAATCAAATCTTGAACGCAATGGCTGGAAATTCCCACTTATAGATTTACGGTGCTCATTTACAAATTAGACAAGGAGACTCTTTCTGATGTGCTTCAAGAAGAAAGAAGTTGTGCGAACTCCTTTAATACCCTTTCTATGGATGTTTTTTTTTTTTTTTTTTCAAATTGTGACTGTAGTGCACTTTGAGTTACTATGAATTTCCATTGTGTCTTCCATTGTGGTGGGTATGGTTTGTCGCTCTACGATCATTTTTCTGCACACTTCATGCTAATTAGACTGGGACCTACAGCTTAACGTTGATTCCAAACCGCTCACAAACATCCATGCCCCCGTCGAACCTGAAGCATGTGGTGCCAGAGCCCCAGCCATTTGGCCATCAGGCCACTCCAATCTATTGGGTGATATTATTGATTATTGGGTGATATTATTGATTATTGGGTGATATTATTGATTATTGGGTGATATTATTGATTATTGGGTGATATTATTGATTATTGGGTGATATTATTGATTATTGGGTGATATTATTGATTATTGGGTGATATTATTGATATTATTGATTGATCTTAAGTTAAAATATTCGCAAGAAATGATTTAGATATCGTGTCCTGTTTTCATATTCGCAGGAATATGAAAATAGGACAATATATGTAAATGTCCAATTACATTTGGTGTTCCTTATATTTCATATCGCAAGTGATGATTTGTGGTAATAAAAATCATAAAATTTCTTGTAGACCATCCTATTTTGCATTAAAAACAATTTCATTATACACTCGCAATATTTTTTACTATATTTGTTGCAGCTAAAAGCTACTTTGTATCTCTTAATGCCTTTTCTAGAGTCACCCGACAGCACTCCTCACCAATACGAAACATCTCTTTTTGCGGCGTCCAATATACTCCATCAAAAATTACCCCCATAAGATTTCCGAAAGAAAGATTCCATTCTTACATACTCTCAGTGTTCGTTGAAACTTTTCTCTCGGTGCTTGGGCCGCTTTTCGCATTTGTGCCCTTAAGCGAGCCATTTTCAGGCCTCCCACGGGACGCTGAAAGCTGTCAGCTTTTTCACGGGTGGAACTTTTGTTGACAGTATGAAATCTCGGGATTTTTCGGTTGGATGTTATATTTGTAGAAAGAACCGTGTGAATCTCTTTCCGAAATGCTACTTTGAGATGTTTGAAAAAGAGACATTGAATGAAAAACGGAGTGTTTTTATGGTTTCATAGAATTGATATATGGTACGTTAGTGCACATGGAACAGTGTTGAATATTTGTTGGTAGTTAACCAGTTATATCTCATTCAGATTTAACGAACGTTAAACATGAGTGACAAAACATTGAAAAAACATTGTTTAAAAACAATGTTTTTTTTTATAAAATTTGTTGTATAGATGTAAAAGAAAACATGAGGTAAAAACATAAGGTTAAAAAAAACCCTCGTTTTTTACCTTATGCTGGTTGAAAGCAGAAAGTAAAAAAGGAGCAATAATTTAAGATGATAATTTTAATGCTGTGTTATTAAAAATCAGGTTCAAACAAAGTACATTTTTCGTTCTTTAATCATGGGTAGAAAAATATTTATGAATAAATATTTTCATACATTTCGTTATCAATCGTGTTAATCAATCGTTTACTAAGTAAAACCTAAATTGATGTTCAGTAACATTTTTATGTTTTGCTTGCTATGCTATCGAAGCAAATTAAATATTGTTAATAAAAATAAATATTTTTGAATGATGAAGTCATACACAGTACACTAAATATTAAGTACAAACATGCATCATTTTTTTTCAATAGAATCCCCAGATATATATCTTATTAAGCATTAAAAAAATATACTTCGTTTTATTTATTTCACTATATTTCATTTTATTTTTAATTTTAATTTTAATTTTATTATTTCTTTTTATTTTTAAAATATTCTTAAAGCTGCATTGTTTACAACTCTCATCAAAACCACAAATGGCAACATTGTTAAAATTAATTGTTGAGCTGCCACACTAACATCAGTAATAATGTCAAAATGGCAATAATTATTAACAATTAATAAAAAGAAACCCTTCAATATTTCGACAGCTTAATAATTAGTTTCATGCATTGAAGAAATATTTAACGAAAAGCTATTATCACAATTTTTCTATTAAATAAAACTCAATGTACTAATTCCATGTTTCTACTAAAATACATCATCATATATTTTTATTCAACAAAGGCTTTCTCAGTTAAGAAGTATTTTGCGTAACGTAATAATTATCTACACAATAATCAATAGTATTAACGATAATTGAACAATGGATGTATTATAATTTAGGGAAACATATAAAAGCATTTTTATTTTGTTTAAAGACCAATTTAAAAGTTGAAAATTATTTGTCTCCTATATTTTAAAATGACAAATTTGTACATATTGTTTATTTATTGTGTTTCGGAAATCTATTTTAGGCAATAAGTTTTGCTTTGTTCAAACAAAACTTTTAAAAATTAAATAAATATTAGTTTTTAATTATGTCTATTAGTAAAATGCTCTCATTAAAAATAAGGAAAAATTTTTTAAAATTTATTTTGTTTGCATTTATTCATTTTCTATGATTTATTCTTCCATTTATATCCAAGTAAATTTTTTAATTGAACTCTAGATGTATTACACTTTTGGGAAACATGTAAAATCATTTTTATTGCTATATTTAAAGACAAACATAAAAGTTATAAAAGTTGGAAATTATGTGTTTCCTTTATTTAAAAATGCCAGATTAGTATATATTGTTCATTTGTTGTGTTTCTAAAATATATTTTAAGCAATAAGTTTTGCCTTATTTGAATAAACTGTAAAAAAATAAATAAATATTAATTTTTAATTATGTCTATTTGTAAAATGCTCCCATTAAACCTAGGCAAAAAAAATTGTCTTGTTATTTTGTCTGGATTTATTCATCGCCTATAATTTATTCTTCCATTTATATACTAGGGCATTTTTTAAGTGCATTATTTTATTAAAACTCTCCATTCTCTCTTTTGTGATAGTAATCGTAAAATTAAAATGGAAAACTGCTTCTCAGATTTTAAGCAAATTGATTCTACAGTTTTTCAGAAGAGATAAAGATATGCATAATAGATTTTTTTTTTCCCTAATTGCTTCCACTTCAATTCACAACGGGAAAAAGCAAATTCCATTCAAATACCTATCCAAATAATATTAATTCAATGTGATATAGTATATTTCCCAGAATATTTTTGCCATTCTATTCTCGTGAAAAGAAAACATCATAAAAATCCCAGAACAATCGGAAGAGCAACCAGAAAGAGGTGAGGTAGAGATTAAAATATCCTTTTCACAATCTCTAATCTCCCTTGAGACACATTTCTTTCAGACATCAGAACACTACATAACAAGATAAATTTTCCAGGGATACATCGACTAAAAAAAAAAAATTATCGCTCCGATATTCAAAAGATTCACTAGATACGAGACAGTAAAGAAGAAAAAAAGTTCAAAAGAATGAATACAAATAGTTCTAAATATTTAACGCCTCCTTTGCTATTCCCAGCGTGGAAACAATACTCCCACCTTCAAAATTTTTATACTCACATCTCGTAAAACCTGCAACAGAAAGAAAAGGAGTCCACATTTTGTAGCTTATGCAAATATTTATTACTCAACGAAGCGATCATGAATGAATACGATGCTATAACAAATCGACTCTACGAATTTATTTGTTTTACATGCAAGTTTCTTGCTGTTTGAGCGAGACATTACTGTGTTGCAGCTTTTCTGTATAACAAATTTGTAGATGATTGTCATTGTTTATATTTGTAAATATTTGGCAAATTTTCAGCATTAAAAAATATACCTAGTTTTATTTATTTTACTAAGTTTGACAGCTTAAAAATGAGTTTCAGATATTAAGGGAATATTTAACAATAAATTAATAATAAAAACTATATAAATTAATTTAAATTTATTACTTTATTAATTTATTTAAAATTATATCATGAAATAAATTAAAAATAAACATTTAATGATAATTATTTATGATAAATTTTTAGCATTAAAAAATTTACCTCGATTATTGAACTGGGGATGTATTATAATATTTGGGAAACGTATAAAAACACTTTTATTGCTATTTTTAAAGACCAGCTTAAAAGTTGAAAGTTATTTGTTTCCTATTTTTTTTAAAATAACAAATTTGTACTTATTGTTTGTTTATTGTATTTCTGAAATCTATTTTAAGCAATAAGTTTTGCATTATTTGAACAAAATTTTAAAAAAATAAATATTAGTAATTATGCCTATTTGTAAAACTCTCCCATTAAAAATAGGGAAAATTTTTTTTCATTTATTTTGTCTAGATTTATTCATCGTCTGATTTATTCTTCCATTTAAGCCCAAGGGTATTTTTTAAGTGCATTATTTTATTAAAACTCTCTATTGTAACCGTAATCGTAGAATTTCATTGTGAAACGGTTTCTGATATTTTAAGTAAATTGATTTTACAGTTTTCACAAATAAATGCATGGATTTTTTTTCCTCCTAATTGCTTCGACACCAATTCACAACGGGGAAAAAGCAAATTCCATTCAAATATGTATCCAAATAAATTTATTCAATGTGACACAGTATATCTCCCAGATACTTTTGCCACTGCTATTGTCGTGAAAGAAAACATCATAAAAATGCCTGAACAACCAGAAAGAGGTGAAGTAGAGATTAAAATATCCTTTTCACAGTCTCTAATCTCCCTTGAGACACATCTCTTTCAGACATCGGGAAGCTACATAACAAGAAAAATTTTCCTGGGATACATCGACTGAAAAAAAAAAAGTTATCGCGCCGATATTCAAAAGATCCACTAGATACGAGACAGTAAAGAAGGAAAAAAAAACGTTCAAAAGAACGAATACAAATAGTTCTAAATACTTAAAGCCTCCTTTGCTGTTCCCAGCGTGGAAACAATACCCCACCTTTAAAATTTTTATACTCGCATCTCGTAAAACCTGCAACAGAAAGAAAAGGAGCACACATTTTCTAGCTTATGCAAATATTTATTACTCAACGAAGCGATCATGAATGAATACGATGGTATAACAAATCGACGCTAAGAATTTATTTGTTTTACATGCAAGTTTTTGCTGTTTGAGCGAGACATTGCAACTGTACAGTTTTCTTTATAACAAATTTGTAGATGATCCTCATTGTTTATATTTGTCTAAGTAAACTTTTCTTTCGTTCGCTGTTTGTTTGTTTAAAAGTTATGATATTGTATTTGGGTTTCATATCGTTGTAGTTGCTGAAGCATTACAGGGGCTCCGCGATGGTCGATAAGAAATTTTCAATTAATCAGAAAAGAAATAGGTGTGAACAATGATGTTATGAAAACTATGATAATGATTTTGAATTGTAGGGAAAATGTATTTAAGTATATTTTATTCATGATCTCTTACTTCGTTTCGCTAATTCTGTAGAACATCATAACATCAACAGCATTAAAAACAATAAAATCATCCGATTTTTCATTATGAATAGTGTAACGCATATTAAAACAAGAAAAAAAAAAATTAGTTAACTTTTTCTGGATTTATTCATCCCCTATGATTCACTCTTCCATCTGTATCCAAGGACAGTTATTAAGTGCATTATTTTATTAAAAATCTATTCTCGTTTGTGACCGTAATCGTAAAATTTGAATGGAAAACTGTTTCTCTGATTTTAAGCAAATTGATTCTACAGTTTTTAGAAGAGATAAATATATGCACAATAGAAATTTTTTTTCTTCTAATTGCTTCCACACCAATTCACAACGGGAAAAAGCAAACTCCATTCAAATACGTATCCAAATAGTTTTTATTCAATATGGTATATTTCCCATAATATTTTTGCCCCTCTTTTCTCATGAAAGGAAAAAAACCATAAAAATCCCTGAACAATCGGAAGAGCAACCAGAAAGAGGTGAGGTAGAGATTAAAATATCCTTTTCACAGTCTCTAATCTCCCTTGAGACACATTTCTTTCAGACATTGGAATGCTACATAACAAGAGAAATTTTCCAGAGATACATCGACAAAAAAAAGTTATCGCGCCGATATTCAAAAGATCCACTAGATACGAGACAGTAAAGAAGAAAAAAGTTCAAAAGAACGAATACAAATAGTTCTAAATATTTAAAGCCTCTTTGATATTCCCAGCGTGGAAACAAAACTCTACCACCTTTAAAAAATTTTATACTCACATCTCGTAAAACCTGCAACAGAAAAAAAAAAAAAAAGAGTCCACATTTTCTAGCTTATGCAAATATTTATTACTCAACGAAGCGATCATGAATGAATACGGTGGTGTAACAAATCGACGCTACGAATTTATTTGTTTTATATGCAATTTTCTTGCTGTTTGGTGAGACATTGCAACTCTGCGCTGTGTTGCAGTTTTCTGTATAACAAATTTGTAGATGTTTCTCATTGTTTATATTTGTCTAAGTAAACTTTTCTTTCGTTAGCTGTTTGTTTGTCTAAAAGTTATGGTATCGTATTTGAGCTTCATAACTTTGGAATTGATCAAGGATTGCATGGCTGGGTGGTGCTCAATAAGAACTTTCTTTTACACCAGGAAAAGAAATAAACGCGGATAATGCTGTTACGTAAACTATGATAATGATTTTGAATTCGGGTAAAATGTGCATAGTTTATTTTCTTTACGGTTTCTTCCTTTTTTTCAGTAATTCTCTGGAATGGACATCAACAAAATTAAAAGCAATAAAATCATCTGAATTTTCATTAAGAATAATATAATCTTTGTATGTGTGTGTGTGTGTGTGTGTGTGTGTGTGTGGCAGCCTGATGGCCAACTGGCTAGCGCTCTGGTCCTTTGGTACCCCAAGCTTCAGGTTCTGCAGTGACATGGATGCGTTAGTGGTTCAGAATCCACGTTAAACTGTAGGTGCCGTCTAATTAGTCTAAAAGTGTGCACAAAATGACCGTAGATCGGCACATTAAACCCCAAACTAAAGTATATGAAGCAATAGATTTTGATCTACGTGCCCCTGAACGAGACAGATGTAGGAAGCTCATGGAGACAGCCTTGGCCTGTAACAGGTTGTAGTGATGACGAAGAAGCAGTGTATAATGTTGATATAAGTAGGGGGTTTAAAAAAATCAAAAGGTCAACTTATTACAAGAAAACTCGCAAAGCAATGCAGGGTCTACTACCTCTTCGAGCTAGGTACATCTAGTTTGAATCCACAAATTAATACGATGTGTAACTTAAGAACATCCTTATAATGCTCCTGTGATATCTCATTCCACACTTTCTGTTAGCGTTCCTCTAGCACAATTAAGCTCCTACACAGACTAACTTGTCAACTTAAGTGATCTCACAAATTTTTAATTGATGATTAATCGCGGGATCGGATGGATCAAGAAAGTTTGTTAAAAATGTAAAACCTGCATTAGAAAATACAGGAGTACAAATTTTCTAGCTTGTACAAATATTTATTATACGAAGCAATTATGAACAGTAATGATTAATTCCAAATATGTACACGGTTGTCATCATAACCCAAACTAAATTGTAATTCGTCCCTAATGACATCAAGTTGATTCTATCACATTCCAATATCTACTCGAAACGGATGTGACTGTGAATGGCTATTATAATCGGTAGATGTAATGGGTGCCACTATAGTAAATTATTGCCCTCAGGCACCTCTCAAAAGATATGGACAGACACACGACACATATAGATCATGACACCTTTCTTCATATAACGGACAAAGATGCAAAGTGTGTATGACGATGAGACAATTCTCCCAGTTATAGATCTGATGTTGAAGCATTCCTCTTTCATAGAAAAATTCAATACAGAGTATCTCACTTTCTCGGTAAGATTGGACACACATCAAAGTTCTGCTATATAATGTAATTCGTATAATATAATATTTTAATTCACAATCATGCTGCAACTTTAATCATTTGTATAAGTGTGGGACACAAACCTTCATCACAAGTTTTGTAACGGGTCCGATAATTACTTCTCGGTTGGCTAATTTTTATGATATTAAGTCAATGCATGATTTGGAGGTATTAGGTATGATGTATTGTCATATAAAAGGTGAGGGTGCAGTTGTATTCTAATCTTTATGTGATCTAATTTTTTAACTTATAAGTAAAATTTCACTTAAGTTTTTGTTTTCCGAAATTCATGACCATAGTAGGTCAATTGGCTTAGCTCTCTGGCCTTTGGTACCACAGGCTTCAGGTTCGAATTCTGGCTTTGACATGGATGTTTGTGAGTGGTTGGGAATCTACGTTAAAAGGTAGGTTCCGGTCTAATTAGTCCAAAATGTGTACAAAAGGACCATAGAACGACAACCAAACGAAGCCAAATCTTCCCAAATGCAATTGAGGACTTTCTGACCTACAAAATTATTATACCCATTTCAGACGTGGTCATTCATTTGGGATTAATTGCCGATTTTCTAATTTAACTCACCAGTTCAAAAATATTACTTGTTCTCTACTACTCTTTATTCTAAACAAAAATGCACTGCACTTAAATAAGATACCCCTTTTCTATTCGCGTTTTAATCTTTTAAAAGCAAAAAAAGAATTAAACAATAATAAGTTTATAAAATAAATTATTTAATTTATATTTTACAATAACGCTTAACTTTCATATTTCAACATTTGCTTCTTGTGCCATCCCATTGTGTGCTGGATTACAATTATCAGTGAGCATCAACACTGACAATGCAGCAGCGCTGTCTGTTTACCAGCGCCCTGAGTTTCACTTTGTAGTGTGTAATGATCCGTAGAGCTAATCAGAGGAACGAATTAGGCAGCGAGTGCATTTGTTGTACTTGTGCAACATACATAACGATTAAACGAAGGTTCTCGTTGCCTCATTAAACAAACAGCATCAGAATGTAAATGAATAGCCGAAGATGGATAACAGAACTCGATTGTTGTGCTAGTTAATTGACATTTGGCTGCCAGGAATCTGAATTCTGAATTGTTCTCTGCCAATTGCTTCGTGTCGCCCGTTTCGTAAACTTAGACCCGATATGAGCAGTGGTAAATGATATTGAATTATTGGAATGTAAATGCATTTTGTTTGTTTGTTCTGTGGGAAGTTATTAGAGTAAGCTGCGATAAATATTTCACAGCTAATGTTTGTAAAAATGGTATTTTTTTTTAAAGAAGCAAATATTGATAATGTGAAGTAAAATATTATATTTCAAGAAATTTTTATTTTAATTCGTGATAATAGCAATAAAAATAAGGAAACGATAAAATAATCTTTTATTAACTAATGTTTGTTAAATTGTTTCATTAAAAGTAAGGTGTTTATTAAAAAAATATTCATTAAAATAAAAGGTTTATTAAAAATAATGTTCATTAAAAATAAAAGGTTTATTAAAAATAATGTTCATTAAAATAAAAGGTTTATTTAAAATAATGTTCATTAAAATAAAATGTTTATTTAAAAATAATGTTCATTAAAATAAAATGTTTATTTAAAACAATGTTCATTAAAATAAAAGGTTTATTTAAAACAATGTTCATTAAATAAAATGTTTATTTAAAACAATGTTCAAAAATAAAGTTTATTCAAATAATGTTCATTAAAATAAAATGTTTATTAAAATAATGTTCATTAAAATAAAATGTTTATTCAAATAATGTTCATTAAAAAAAAATGTTTATTAAAAATAATGTTCATTAAAATAAAGGTTTATTTAAAACAATGCTCATTAAAATAAAATGTTTATTAAAAATCATTAAAATAAAATGTTTATTAAAAATCATTAAAATAAAATGTTTATTAAAAATCATTAAAATAAAAGGTTCATTAAAAATCATTAAAATGAAATACTGATTAAAATAAAATTTTCAAAAAAATGATCTTTAATAAAATAAAATGTTCGTTAAATAATGTTATTAAAATAAAATGTTCATTAAAAATAATGCCTATTAAAAAATGTTGTACTTATTTACTATCAATTAAGAATATTAATGATGAAAAATAGCATTAATTAGTTTTGAAATGTTTTATTTTAAATTATTAAAATCTCATAAGTAACTAACTTGAACAATTAAAATTTAAATCTTATTGATTAAACATGTTGACGAAAATAAACATTAATACTTGTAATTTGAAAGGTTATCAAAATGAAATCTTTAAATTATTACATAAGATGCATTTCACCTATTTTTTTCAATTTAAGTATATTTCATTCTTCGTTATTTTTAATACAAAGAAAAAACTACCAGTGCGATAATTAAAAAAATTCAAATTTACCAGATTAAGAATTTGAATATTCTATAACATTTTTTTTGTAGTATTTCCCAATTTTGTCTTAAATTTTACGTTTAGATTTCTTTAATACTAGTTTTTGAAGACAGAGTGAAATGCAGGCATTATAGTGTGCCTTTTCATAAAAATTGAAGAAATTAGAATGAGTTTGATTTAAATTTAGTTTCAAATTCAATTTTTTTTTCCATTCAATAGAAAATCTAATTTGTAATGATAGAAGTAATTTGCGAGAATTGTTATAAGGAGAAGATTGTAATTTGTTATAATAATTAGCAAGATTTTTTTATTGTACATCTGATAATTTTTATTATTGGACACTGTCTGTTATAATCTGTAACTGACACTGTTTTGTTGTTAATTGAAAGATCGCTTCACCTTGCATGCGATATGTGCAAATGTAATAGTACTTCATGGAATTTGCAATGTATGTAAAGTGAAGATTTGTAAAAGTCGGATTTTTAAGAAAGGATCTGCAATCTTGCTACTAAAGCATGTTTGAACAAATTTTATGTTAATGACACAGATAACTTGTTTGTTCAAAAAGAGGAAAAAATCTCGAAGATGTCTTTCGTTTCATAATTGAAAATTAATTTCATCACATTATTTTAATCAATTGTATCATTTTAAAAGAGAAATAATAATGAATAGTGGGAAAATGAAGGCAAAAAAAAAAAAAAAAAAAAATTACCCAATTTTCCCGACATCATTTTTAAAGTTCAGTTGAAATCAGCATAACTACTTCAAATGTAATGATTCTGACGAAAATAATTTGTGCCTTATATCTAAAGTGGCATTTTATATAATTGGTTAAATAATTTGCCTTCAGAAGCCTTATGGATAATTGATAGTACCCGACAAATTAAATCAAATCAAAAGCTTGTTTTTTCCCTCACGGACCCGATAAATTTGTAGGCAGGAAAATTTTTCGTTGGGCTCCAGAAGTAAGCGTGGCGGATACTCTTTGTAAGATAATTCGTTAGAAATTGTAAAGCAAAATGTAAGTTAAATATTAGATGACTTCACATGATGCACTCTAGATAGCACTGAATCTGATACTAGTCTGCCTTTTTTATAACGAATGACATAGGTGAAAGTGCTTGGAGTATGAAAACACCCTCTTCTGGCTATATAATTACAATAAAATTTAAATTAAAATATTTTTTTGCAATTAAATTTTAGGTTCGATTATGAATATTAACTTAAATATTCATAATCAAACCTAGGTTAGCGGTTAATTTTTATTGTACATATTTGAATGATAACATCTAATGAACCATCTAACCTATTTGAATAATAACATATCTTCATATGTCCCATGCATTTGAATGTGAAATTATTTTAGTTGATTTATTAGCAATTATCAATTGTATTAATTATTTGTCAGCCTTCAGTTTGAATTAGCATCATGAAATATATAATTGTGCAACAAATTGTGTATAAGTTTTTATTGAGAGAGCTAAGAGAGCTCTAAGACAGCAATTGTCATAATGAATTAGTGCATAATCAAATCGCGGTTAACCCCAAATACTTTGTTTTAACAAACTATGCACTTTCAACATCATTATTTATAAATTCATTTATTTATTTGTGATTTTAACACCAACGATTTCTATTGATGCAAAATGTTCCATTTCAAACTCTTCTATTCCAATGTTACGCTTAAACTCTTAAGGAATTTCCATATAATTAGTTAGAAAAAAAAAATAATCATACAGTATTCTTAGTTGCTTGAGATTTTCTTTCCTCCTTCGGATTCGGGAATACTTCAGTGATCCGAGCTCAACAGCCCTACCTTCAACAACAAACATAAAAATAGAAAAAAACTCTTGAACCAAAGATCCCTACGCGAAGAGTTAAGAGGCAAGAAACAATGGGCAAAGCTCTTCACAGAAGAACGGGCTAAACGGATTTCTCCCAAAACAGTTCTGATATCGCCCCCACTCTCCTTAAAACTCCCCATAACTAAATGAATAAATCTATATATATAAAAAAAAAGCCCATCCCAACCCCTCTCCTTAAAGCCATTTAGTATTTCCCCCACCCTCTCCAGAACCCAACCCCCACAAAATGCCGATTTTAACAAGCGCGCCCGACAGATCCTAAAAGGACTATCTTGGGGTGTAGGGAACAGGAGGGCTGGGAACCATTACCGGACCTTTCCCCGCAGTGGCGTGCTAAAGTGGCGCCACTGCTTCGACTTGGCTGGGGTGTAGCGCTAATTTAGAGCCACGTTCTTCAGGGGTTGGGGGTAGGGGGGGTATTCCCCACTTAAGAGTGTTAGTCGATTTGTCTGTGCATTCCCGCGCTTTTGATCTAGAAGGCCCCGTCGACAAATGGATTATCGATGAGCTGGGCCCGTTATCTGGACTTCCCGCTGACGATGTCAAATTGATAGGGTGGTGCTTAATGTATCGGGATTTGGTGATTTTTCCGGTGCAGGGTATGAATTTTTATTTCGGGAGGGATTGTGTATCGATTTTAATCGTTTTAAGTGCGGTTTTGTGGTATGGCATGTCGATCAAAAGATTCATTGTAGTAAACCTCTTCGAATTATTTGTGCTGTGGTATTCAAATGTTTGTTATAAACATAGCAAATACAAATTTTATATATATATATCTATTTGTTACAATATTTTTGCGTTTTTTAATTTTAGTATGAAATTTTCCCGACTCGTGGTCTAGCAATAGCACGCGTAGGTTAGAGAGTGAAAAAGGTTCAAATCGCCTGACAGTGTTTACTATCGACATTGCTTTCAGAAACGAGAATACTAGATGTCGATTGTGAAAACGACTGACATCGACAATTCAAGGAATTGTTTTCCTCCATACGGTAAACAAATGTGGATTATTTAACTTTGAAAACCTTCTCGACAAGTATTCCCCACTATTCGTTGGTAAACAGCCCAGAATATACGAATTTCTCGAAATATTTAAAAAAAAAAAAAAAACCCTGTGTATGACTTTTTTTTTCAATTAATGAAGTTCATTAAAAATTGCAGGTGTTAAGCATCACACTTTAAAATACATAAATACACTGGCGGTAAATAAAATCCCACCATCAAGAAAAGAGTTGCGCTAGATAAATGAAATTAGGAAACGTATTTGCAAACATTTAACTCTACACGAATAACGCCACTACAGTCATAAAATTCACGTTTGCTTAAATACGCGATGTAAACTTCATGAACGTTATTTATGTTTCCGACTGGGTTTTCAGAGCTATACTTGAGTTTCTTCAAAGAGATGAGAAGTCAGTATCAGCTTACTGATTTTGAACGAAGTCGTGTAACAGGGTTAAGAGAAAGTAGATTTTCTTTTTAGCGATATTGCAAAAAGGCATGGTAGGGTTATCAGTGTGTAAAGTTATTAACAATAGTGGTCATGGGAAGGTAGTCTCAAGAAGACCATGATCTGGTCATACACGTACCAATATTCAGGTCGTTGTATTTGCTGCAGGGATGTAGAGGAACAGAAATTCGAGCTTCTGAATCTGTAGATGAAATTTTCTGTTCTGTTGGCACAAGAGTGGCACAGATATCTATAACTTGAGGGAGATATTTGATCCAGATGCCCTGTAACCGTCATGGCACTAACTCAGAATCACCGTAATCTGCGACTTCAGTGGTGTCATGCTAGAGCTCATTGAAGGGCAAGAGAACTGTTTTATTCTCATGTTAGAAACCTTTCTTTCTTGGTGCCAGTGATGACCACTATATCTTGGTTTTGAAGGAGACTAAGTGAGCTCGTGAAGCCAGTCTGTTTACGTTAAGAACACATGATAGCAAGATTTCCCAACGCAAGATGATAGCATGATTTTCTATGATAGCAAGAATGCTCTCATCGTTATCTACCATGACAGCAAATATTTACGTTAACCTTATGATTGAACTGGTTGTACTACTATTTTTTACCACTATTCCAGAAGGCATTTTCTGACAGGACAAAAGTTCGTCTCCCAACGTGCTCTACAAAGTGTCGGCATGCTGCCTTGGCCTGTAAGATCTTCAGATGCATTGAATGACAAATCCAGCGTTATTTACAACCAGCACGGACCGTTGTTAATTTATCTGACCAAGTGCAATAGGCATGGAAACTCAATCCTACAAAAATGATATAAGGCACTTGTACGACATATTGCATACGAGTTTGTAGCGATGTAGCGACTACTAGATATTAATGTATCATCAATTTACATCTGAAATGGCCCTTCTCGCTGATACTTTAATTTGCGATCTTCAAACTTATTATAAATATGTTACCTTGATCAATCCTCTGCCTAAATATCATTCTTCTAAACTAATTTCTTCTTTGTGTTGTGATTCCGTTTTTCACCAGTGTAAATCCAGTTATCTGCATAACTATCTTTGTTAATGTATGTTTTGCATGGCTCAAGTTACCCAAGTTTTGAATTATAAAACCTATTTTTAATTTTTTTGATTTAATTAATAATTAAATTATAATACAGACGCACTCAGACTACTCTACTCTAAATCTCGTCTTCTATTTCCCTCTTTCCTCCATGTAAAAACATTTAGAAAATCGGGCTTCCCAGTATTTATCATAATATTTATATTGATCTAGGGACAAATCTGAAGGAGATTCTATCAAAAACAAAACTTTACTATTAAATTAATATTATTATTATTATTATTATTATTATTATTACTAATTTCCATCATGAAAATGTTTTCATCCCATAAAATCAACTTTTTTTATTTTGTGATTACTTAAGAATTATTTTTTTACATAAAATGGCTTTAACTTTTCATAACTAATTCGCTTATACTACCAATCATGATCAATAGTAAAATATAGACCTTTTAAATGCATCAAATAAACAAATAGTTTGCATCAGATATATTTATATTTATCGGCATATGTTTCACGTTATTTATGTTTTTTGCTTTTCATCAAATTTATCTCCTAAATTTTAAGAATTCATTTAATATTAATGGTTAAATGTAGATGAATATGTAAGATTAGGGTTTAAAAGTTTACAATATTGCATTTTTTGTCTCAATAATAATTATATAATTTATTCGCCTATAAAAAATTTAATCTTTCTACACTTAATAGTTAAATCTTTCGTTGAGAAATTGAATTTTTATTTTATGAAAGCTTTATTAATTTCTGGTTGTGTCAGCATTTTTGTATTTGGCAATTTTAATTTACATTAAACGTAGTAATTTTATTATTGATTTTGATCAGTTTGTTACTAAAATAAATATGCTACAATTTTCATTAAAAGATTTGAAATTCTGATACAAAAAAAAAAAAATTAGTAACTTGTCTTAGTTAAAATTACCTTATTATCAGAAAAGATGCTTTGTAAGGATTATCATTGATGATACTTTTTATACAAAAAATCCCAAATAATACACATATTTATTAATGACATCTTTTTTTTAAACTGAGTATCAATCATTGACTACCTCAAGAATGCTATCAAACATGAACCCTCACATACCAATTACATTAGCCTTTCTTCTTTCCACCGCAACACCCATCAAAGGAAGAGGAATAAGAAAAACTCCTCTTCCACCCCCTCCCTTCAGAAAAAGCCGCCAACCGTCTTATCTTCTGACAAATCCCTTGCAGCAAAAGGGACTTTGAGGAAAACGCACGAGAAGGTGCAAAGAGAACCCATGACACAAAAGACACTAACACCCATCCCAAAACGTGTCATTATAAATGAGTGCCTCCCCACACTCCTTGCACCCCCATATCATTTCTGACATGGCAGCAGCATCTCCTCCTTTTGCTGGGGTCTCCCGAGGATGTAAATGTCCATCTCTCCTCTGTCTCTCTTCACTTCATTTCGAAGCGAGCGGGGTGGTCGATCCAGTGGGCGTTTCACGCGTGTGACGCATCCTTTTTGGGATGGAGTCACGCGAACCTCACGTGGCCTCGTTCCCGCGTTCTGCAATTTCTGCTTATCCCGTTTTCCCTCCCCTCCTTTCCTGTGCGCATATTCCGGCAACCCCCCTCACCCCCTTTCCTTTTCTACCCACCTTCTTATGCCTCAGTAATAGTTGTGTACGGATGAGAAAAGGAATGTGAAGGATTGGAGTAAGAGTAATATAAGTACGTAGACGGATTATGGATCCAAATATATTTTAAAATCTTCGTAGTCCCATGCAATGGAAGGCCACAAAAGACTATATGTATTTTTAAAAATGTAAAGTTAAAGTTTGTATATTTAAATTTGTGATAATATACAATAATACCAATATCATGTACATATATTATACGTTTGTATATATAGACGTATATTATGCGTATACGTTACACGTATGGTTAAGTTCAGTTTCAACCATACGTTATACGTATGACTCTGTATTAAACCATGTATAATATAATACACAACCATACCAATAATAACAATTTATGATAATATACAATATACCGTGTATGTGTACCATGTGTAAAATTAAAGTTTATCTATTTAAATCTATTTTAATAAAATGAATTTTTAAATAGCATGTCAATATATAATGAGCATACTTCTTAAAATTGCCAATGTCATTGATATATGTCCTTTAATTGACGGAGTTGCAAGTAGTTCCAAACTGTAAATGACACTATAATGATCATTAAATTATTAATCCAATGTTAAACAAATTTATAATGTATATCTCGCCTACAAGAAAACCTATAATAATAAGTATACTAAAAATAATAATCAATCATTTGAATGTAATTGAATAAATAAGGTATGAGCTGTTTGTTGTTTCTTATCCCACTTGGCGTACTCATGATTGAAGGGAAGGAAGCAGCTTCTGTTGTGATGGAGCACCCGTAGGTAGAAGTCTGACTTTGGCTCCGTGGCGCTCTTACAGTCATAGGAGACCGGGACCTACGGCAAAGTGGATTCCGAACCACTACAAACATCCATGGCACCGCCGGGATTCGAACCCGAAACCTGTGGCACCGTGCGCCAGAGCGCTGGACACTCTGCCATTCAGGTCCCAAATTTGTGAATGCCAATGGCACGCGGTGTTCCCAGGTGGTCACACACCCAAGTATTGACCGCGCCCAATGATGCTTGACATCGATGATCTAACGAGAACCGGTATATTCAACATGGTATGGCCGTTGGCCGTATGAGCTACTATCGGTATGGTGTGTTTCCATGACACTATGTCGTTTCCATGTAGTGGCCTGATGCCCAATTGGCTAGCCCTCTGGCCTTTGGTACCACAGGGTTCAGGTTCCTATCCTGGGTGTGGCACGGATGTTTGTTTGGAATCCATGTTAAGCGGTACTAAGCGGTAATTCTAATTAGCCTAAAGTGTGCACAAAACGACTGTAGAGAGACAAACCAGGTTGCTTAACAGAGCCTGAAGGGTAGGTTTGGAATGACCGTATAGCGACATACCAAATGACAATGTCACTCTCTTAAGATGTTCACTTTTTATTTAAAATTATTACGCAAATGAGGCATAATTTTTTGTACAACTTTAATAATCTTTTTTAATTTTTTTATTTTAAAATATTTACATATTTGATTTCATACTAAAAGATTAAGAATTATTTTAAAACTATTTATATTTAATTATGTTATATTACGGTTACATTTTTGAAATTATTAATTAAATAATTTTTAGTCTACGTGTTACTGAATAATATAAATGAAAATGTATGAATATTTATCTAACAGAGAACCATTCATTAAAATAAACCTCATTTTAAAGCTTTGGTATTATATCATTACTCAAACCTTTTGGTATTATCACAAATGGGGTTTTATAGAAAATTTCAAATGTTATATATTCAACATGAATTATTTAAAATAAGCAAGCATTAAAATAAAAGCACTAATATTTACTGACGATATTATGAATATATTAGAAATTTATGAATTAAATTTTAATGTCATTTTACAATGTTTTTTATTAAAGATTTTATAATTCTTTTTTTTTTTTTTTTTACTTTTCACTTCAAAAATTATTTAAAAACTTATTTTTAATTGCTTAAAAAATATTTTACAAAATTAGATGAATTGGCTTATTTAATTATCATAGTTCTCTTACAATGCTCATTAGAAAACAAATCATACCAACTGTAAAGGAAAATTTATCAAATTAGTTTAAAACGTAAATAGATTTTACATTGTGCGATTTATTTAATAACTGTAAATACTAAGCAATAAGAAAATAATAAATACTTTATTAATTAAAATACCTATAAAATAAAATGCGAAATTAAAATTTATAAAATGCCAATTTAAATTATGTTGTTGTTCTAATGCAGCTGGCAAACACTTAGACAGCTTAGTCTTGGATGCCTTAAGGCAAGCGCTGCACAGGCGTACTCACTTTGCATTACCCAGGGGGCGCGTGTCACTTGAAGATAAGCCACGGACGCGAAGTAACAATGCCCCCGCAACACTCTACGATCCTATTACACCGGGACCAACAGTTTAAAGGGGATTCCGAACCACTACAAACATCCATGGCACCGCCGAAACTCGAACCCGAAACCTGTGGTACCGAGCGCCAGAGCGCTAGCCACTCGGCCATTCAGGCCCCAATTTAAATTATTAATTAATAAATACTAAATACTTAATACAAATTCTATTAATAAATACCAATTATTATTATTTATTTAACAAAATACCAATTAAAAACCAATTTATGAAACAAAATACCAAAAATTAACCTCAAAATAATAAGACAAAATATAAAATTTTTTTATCATATGTAAGATTTACAAATTATTTCAAACATGTTACGAAAAAATAATCTTCCACATAACATTTCTTATAGATCAACAATAAATCTCTATATCCTTTCGGATATTGAAACAATTTACGAAATAAATGCCCATAATCTCCACAACAACCCCTGTCATGGCTCACTTCCACTCTCTGTACTTGCGTCACTATTGCTGTATACTCACTTCATCAAAATTCTGATAAATTGGAACTCGCAATATCGTGGAAGATGCTCTTTCCCCTTTATATAGACACGCATCCCCTTGATGTCACGTCTCAATTGCATCGATTTGTATGTAACGGGCAATCCTCTTTTCCGGAGGACGGGTAACGAACTCGGAACCGTAATTGATGCATGAATCTAAATGTGCTAGAACTTAACTAGACTAAGCTTAAATCTTGATCGAATTTTTGCGTCATCTGCAGAGAAAATTGCTGTGAAGCGTTGCAGTATAAAAATCCAATAACTTGATCTTAAACGATCCATGGTTAGAGTGGAGGGTTAGTGATGTCTTCATCAGAAGTGTTGAGTAAAGTGTGCAGTCTGTTTCGAGGTATTTGGAGCGATGCTCGTGTTATTTTATCATCAGTGTTTAGTGTAAGTAGCTGACTGTTCATCAATGAAAAGCTAGAGAAGGAAAACAGTGTTTGTTCTAAATTCAATGCCGTATCTACTCCAATAAATAACTTGGAATTATCATCAACATTACAATAATTATTGAATTAATGAATAGGTGGTCACTTCAAACTCCAACGAACAGAAAAGAATATGGTGATAGAAGATGGTGAGATGAATACGATAAATCTGATGGTGAGATGAATACGATTTCCGTTAGGCTCAAGGAGATGAGAGAAATGTGCTAACCACTTAATTCCACCTCTGGGAATTCTTGTTTAAATTACTGTTGTAGTAAGTTGATCCCTGTTCAGGAAAAGGAAACACTTCTTCCTTAGTGAGTCTGACTTTGACATATTATTGTCATCCTCAAAAACAATTCATGCTTATAAAGATGATTTATACTTAATAAATAATACTGGTCCATACCAATATATTTTACCGGTATTTTCTAAACACCAAACATAAGGTTTGAAGATTTTTGCATCGTGATTGTTCATCTCAACACCTTAACTATGTAATTTATATTTAACTGAAGTTAACTAAAATAATTTAATCTGCACAAATGTCTAAATAGTAAATACTTTTAATAACTTTATGAATCCTTATTTCAAAACAGTTGATAGAATTTTTGCCTGATCAAAATAACATATATTGTAGCGTGCAGGTTGGGTAATTATATTGTAACTGGGTGTGGTTGATTTGAGATACTTGAGGCACAGGCTGTAGAACTCGCAGCGATCACACGTACAATTAACGACATACAATATTTAACACATTTAAAGACATAATTATAGATTCGTTAAAGGATTCCACTTCTAAGACGAAAACTCGATACTAGGCTAAGCGCAGGATGCATATAGGTCATATACTTTTTCCTGTTGACAGTCTGTAGGCCGACTGACTATTTCTCCTGATCGCCACAGAGAAAGATCTTTCCAGTGCGTAGGAGAAAGCCTAGTTACATCATATAGTTTGTGTGTGTCATGAAAATGCATTAAATGTTAAATTTTAACAATCTAACTTTAATGTCAAAAAACATTACGTAAAAACATTAAATATTGTAATTAAAAAACATTACATAAAAGACATTCAATGTTATAATTAAAAAACATTATGTAAAGACATTCAATGTTGTAATTAAAAAACATTACATAAAGGCAATCAATATTGTAATTAAAGAACATTACATAAAGACATTCAATATTGTAATTAAAAAACATTATATAAAGACATTCAATATTGTAATTAAAAAACATTGCATAAAGGAATTCAATATTGTAATTAAAAAACATTACATAAAGACATTCAATATTGTAATTAAAAAACATTATGTAAAGACATTCAATGTTGTAATTAAAAAACATTACATAAAGGCAATCAATATTGTAATTAAAGAACATTACATAAAGACATTCAATATTGTAATTAAAAAAAAACATTATATAAAGACATTCAATATTGTAATTAAAAAACATTGCATAAAGACATTCAATATTGTAATTAAAAAACATTACGTAAAGACATTCAATATTGTAATTAAAAAAAAATTACGTAAAGACATTCAATGTTGTAATTAAAAAACATTATATAAAGACATTCAATATTGTAATTAAAAAACATTGCATAAAGGAATTCAATATTGTAATTAAAAAACATTACATAAAGACATTCAATATTGTAATTAAAAAACATTATGTAAAGACATTCAATGTTGTAATTAAAAAACATTACATAAAGGCAATCAATATTGTAATTAAAGAACATTACATAAAGACATTCAATATTGTAATTAAAAAACATTATATAAAGACATTCAATATTGTAATTAAAAACATTGCATAAAGACATTCAATATTGTAATTAAAAAACATTACGTAAAGACATTCAATATTGTAATTAAAAATTACGTAAAGACATTCAATGTTGTAATTAAAAAACATTATATAAAGACATTCAATATTGTAATTAAGAAACATTACATAAAGACATTCAATATTGTAATTAAAAAACATTATATAAAGACATTCAATATTGTAATTAAAAAACTTTGCATAAAGACATTCAATATAATTAAAAAACATTATATAAAGACATTCAATATTGTAATTAAAAACATTACATAAAGACATTCAATATTGTAATTAAAAAACATTACGTAAAGACATTCAATATTGTAATTAAAAAACATTACATAAAGACATTCAATGTTGCAATTAAGAAACATACATAGACATTCAATATCTATAATTTATCCGGTTTTCTATATCGATAAAATATACTTCAATCTTTTATAAAAAAATTTATTTAGCTTGCCTCTTAAAAATAAATTCACAAAACATCTGTAAAGCGTGATTTTTTTTTTAAATAATGAAGAATTTGTTCGAATCCTTTAATTAAATTCTTTTTAGAATTTGCTGAATGCAATTATTTTAGAATTCTTCATGTATGAATCCTTACCATTGACGAAATGGGATATGAATTTCCTAAATTGGGAAATAATGATTAAAAAATGGCCATCCGGAATTCCCTTTCATATTGCAGGGGAGAATTTTAAATACTGCTTGATTTTTTTTTCTTGCATACTAATCTCAATAAGATATAAAAAATAAACAGTAAGTCACAAATTCAGACTTTTAATTCAGTATTCTTAATGTTCTGTATATATTTTTAGTGAAATTCAGTTTTCTTAATGTTCTGTATATATTTTTAATGGTAATTCAGTATTCTTAACGTTCTGTATATATTTTTAATGGTAATTCAGTATTCTTAACGTTCTGTATATATTTTTAATGGTAATTCAGTATTCTTAACGTTCTGTATATATTTTTAATGGTAATTCAGTATTCTTAACGTTCTGTATATATTTTTAATGGTAATTCAGTATTCTTAATGTTCTGTATATATTTTTAATGGTAATTCAGTATTCTTAATGTTCTGTATATATTTTTAATGGTAATTCAGTATTCTTAATATTCTGTATATATTTTTTTAATGGTAATTCAGTATTCTTAATATTCTGTATATATTTTTAATGGTAATTCAGTATTCTTAATGTTCTGTTTATATTTTTAATGGTAATTCAGTATTCTTAATGTTCTGTATATATTTTTAATGGTAATTCAGTATTTTTAATGTTCATGATCATTTTATATATTTAAATTCATAAGAAAAACAAATTTACTGTAAATGTAATAAATAACTGATATAAATGTATAATTGTTATTTCATTCGTTCTGCAATTTACTCCTTATATTCATTGTGGCCTAATGGCCAATTGATAGCGCTCGGGGCTTTGGTGCCGCAGGCTTCAGGTTCAAATCCTGGCTGGGACATGATGTGGATTAGTGGTTCGGAATTCATGTTAAACTGTAGGTACGAGTCTAATTTGCCTAAAGTGTGTATAAAATGACCGTAGAGCGACAAACGAAATCAAACTTTATATTCATTATTTGAAAGAAAAAAAAAAAATGAAATATTTGAAGATTTTTATAATAATTTTTCAATTTTGGATTTAGAACTGTTTCATTCATCGCCGTTTTCATTAAGTTTAATTTAGATTAAAATTTTGGAAAAGAAAAAAAACTAATTTGTTTAGGGGTAAATTTTTAAGCAATATAGAATACTCTCACAAATTTGATATGGGGAAATTAAAATCGTATTAATTAAATAAACATTCAATCACTAATATATTTTTGACAATCTAAATAGAGGTAAATGCTTCCATATTTAAACATTTGAATATTCCCTTTTTTTTTTTTAACTCTGTCTTCTGCTTTTATTGAGATGCATTTTTATTCAGTAATTCCCTTTAAATAAAAAAAAAAAATGTTTTTGTGGAAACATGAAATATATTTATTAAAATCTTCTCTCTTAATAAATATTATAATAATTTTGGATTAAATAATGCTATAATCAATGGAAAATTATAATTATTATTTAGATACTTAGAGTTATTCAGATATATTATAATTACGTATTTATTCCGATACATGCACACGATTATTCTTATTTAGATGTATACACACACAATATTCTTATTCAAATATATACACACCCAATATTCTTATTCAAATATATACACACACAATATTCTTATTCAAATATATACACACACAATATTCTTATTCAAATATATACACACACATTCTTATTCAATTATATACACACACTATATCCTTATTCAAATATATACACACGAATATTCTTACTCGGATGTATACACACGAATATTCTTACTCGGATGTATACACACAAATATTCTTACTCGGATGTATACACACAAATAATCTTACTCGGATGTATACACACAAATAATCTTACTCGGATGTATACACACGAATATTCTTACTCGGATGTATACACACAAATATTCTTACTCGGATGTATACACACGAATATTCTTACTCGGATGTATACACACAAATAATCTTACTCGGATGTATACACACAAATAATCTTACTCGGATGTATACACACAAATAATCTTACTCGGATGTATACACACAATATTCTTACTCGGATGTATACACACAAATAATCTTACTCGGATGTATACACACAAATATTCTTACTCGGATGTATACACACAAATATTCTTACTCGGATGTATACACACGAATATTCTTACTCGGATGTATACACACAAATATTCTTACTCGGATGTATACACACGAATATTCTTACTCGGATGTATACACACGAATATTCTTACTCGGATGTATACACACAAATATTCTTACTCGGATGTATGTACACAAATAATCTTACTCGGATGTATGCACACCAGTATTCTTACTCGAATGTATACACACAAATATTCAAAATATATACGTATTTAGTACTAAATATTTGCAAATATCAGTTTAAAAATAATGAATCTTTTTCCATAGGTAAGATGATTAAATACACAATAATAAAAATTATAATTCCTTTAAAATATCCTTTTTTTTTTTTTAGTTAAAATGTAAGTACCTATAAATTTATTTCCAGTTATTTTTATGTTCATTTTATCTTGAAGAGAATTACGAAATGACTTCAAACATATAACAGACATGAAATTTAAGAATAAATTCAAACATTTGCATGTGCACACATTTGCTATATGTGTTAGTGGACGTGTTCAAAATTTTAAACAATGTTATGATATTACATATTTTTCTAACCGTAATTATATGCGAAATTGATAATGTTATAAAATTTGTGGCATCAAACGCGTTTTTACATAATATTTTGAAACCATTTTATAAAAAGAAACTTACAAATGGATGTGCATTTTATAAACAATACTAACATTGTTTACAAAAGAATAAATACATTAAATAGACTATAATAATAAATAAATAAAGAATAAATAAATAACTAATCTATATCAATATATGACCATTACTGAAGCCTTATTTCTCAGCAATATTTTTTTTTTTTTTTTTTCCCAAAGCAATTTATACAGCTTACATTTATATTTTGTACACTTTCAACCCGTCATTTTGTTTCGCAATAGTTGCTAAAATATATCATCAGAGATAAAAACATTTTTATTGACAGTTTCAGCTTGAAAAACATCTCTAATACTTAAGATCCAGTTGAAAAGGACGGAAAACATTTGAAATCCTAAGCCAAACATAATTATTTACTATATATTTTCTCGGAAATAGGCTAAGATATATTATTAAAAAAAATGTTAGTAAAAATGAAAAAAAAAAAAGTGTTAGAAAAGTGATGAATGAAGTATTTTAGAAAGCTTGAAATGCAGTAGTTATTTTGTACGTCAAATTTTTCAACGAACTTGATAAGTTTATGGAGTGTGGCATTGCTATTACAACTCTCTCATTTTTTTATTTTCAAAATAATTTGTTTTGTTTTTTAATGTTTAAACATTCATTCGTAATTTACCGGTTGTATTAAAATATTGTGTTAAAAATTATGAAATTTAAATAATTATTAAGTTTCCTGTAATATATGGGAGTTAATAATAATAATTTTTTGTTGCAATTTTAAGTTTTAATATTTCAAAGCACTTTTTTAATATTTCAAAGCAATTTTCAAACTCATTTTACCTCTCGAACTATATTCCCATATTTTAAGATTGTTTTAACCAATTTTGTGTTGTCTATCCATTAATTATTGTATTGAATGGGAGTTGTTGAATTATAAAATTATCACAACTATTTTCTTTAAAATTTTTATTAAAGCATATCAAATAAAAATTTTCTGTAATAATAAATATTTGTATTTTCAAAAATCACTTTATTTAAAAAAAAATATTTGATGATTTTTAGATTATAAAATACGTATTTCTTAACAGCAAATTAAATGATTTTAGATTAATGAATTCTTCAATGCCGCAACAGGCCAATGGTTGGTCAAGGCGGCCTGCCTACAGGCTGATTTCGAGATATTAGAGGTTTTCTTTTTTACGGTATAGGGTTGTCAGCCCTCCAAACCACTACAAACATCCACACCACCGCTGGCACTCGAAAAAGGCCGAGCGCCAGTCACTCGGCCATCAGGCCTCTAGATTAATGAATTACGCATCTAAAATAATTTATATTGACATCGAAGGGGTTTTAAAATGGAATTCATATAGATTATAATTTGTATTCTATTTAAATTAATATTCAATTTGCTTCTGTAATATTTTTTAATTTAAATTATCGATATTTTTTAATTCATTCATATAATAGCAGTCAATCCATACAACAGCAATAAATCGATTTTATTCTCGAATCCAAACTAAAACAAGTGAACCAAAAATAGTATTTTAGCATATTTCTCTATTTAAATGAGTATGTCTATAAAATACTTCCTTTTATAAATTCATTCATCCTTTAGAAATTTATTATATATTCTTATTCTTCAACACTAGTCACTTATTTTTTTTCTTCACAGTTGACTTTATGAACTTATAAATTCAACTGTGAAGAAACCTATAAAAAAGGTTGACATTCTTTTTTTTCTGGATCAAACTGAAGAGCTTACGAGCATACAGATTTATCATGCTTTTCCCCAACATAAACATGGTCTAATTAGTCCAAAGTGTGTAAAAAATGACAGTAGATCGGCAAATCAAACAAACAGAACCAGAATAACTTCCAGTTTAGTTTGATTGTTGAATTACGAACAGAACCCGGCCACTTTAGAACCGTAATGCACTAAATGTCAAGCTGTTTCAACAACCACTTGGCGGGCGAAGGACGCCTGCCTACTGGCAGATTTTGAGACAGGCGATGTTTTCTTTTAGGGGTAGGGTTGTCAGCCCTTCGCCCAACGCTTTACAGTCCTATTAGACCGGGACCTAAGGTTTAAAGTAGATTTTGAACCACTACAAACATGGCACCTCCAGGACTCGAAGCCGAAACTTGTGGCATCGAGCTCCAGAGTATTAGCCATTCTTATTATAGGTTATTAACTTAATAGCGCATAGCTGAATACCTTATTTAAAAATGAAAGCATAAACCTAAATTATAGAAAAATATATAATTTTATTTTTTTCTGGTGTTTTTCAAATGAATAAATAGAAAGTATTATAGCTGTCTTACTGTAATTTATTTGAAAAAAAAAATAAAAAAAAATTAAAAATATTTTAATTTTTAAAAATTTTTATTTCATTGCTGTCTTATTGTAATTATTTGCTGAAAAACTCAAAAGCTTGAAAAAGAATAAGCTTATTCAGAAGAAATCCATCTGCAATACAAACTACGATCCTTTGCAATGCCCCAAACAAAATCAACACCTTAATTTATTTCATTCTCACGACTAAACAAGGCTGAATAACATAAAAAAGACCACCACCTGGACAAACCGAATCCATTGAAGATATCTGACCGCTTCACAAAAAACCCGCTGACACTCAACCACATAAAAGGACTCGCCCTACTGGCGTGATTCCAAAGAACGCGTAAACGAGTAAAAAATGGCGTCCATACATTATGCATCCTCTTTTTGATAAAACGTGCGGACACAGATTTTCCCTGAAGAAGGGCAGAAAATCCCTGAAAAAAAAAATAAACCCGCCGACGCTAAAATGTTCTTCCACTAATGTGATGTCCATTTGACTAAGGACTTGTTGTCAGGTCCCTGACAGGTACAGATTTTGTTGGTGGCGAGCTCTGGACCCGTAGGTGGCGGAAACCGTACTGCGCTGTTATTAATTTTGCATTTCATTGTTGGCTTTTTACCTATTCAGTGGCAGGTCAATTTTACGTGAGAGATGGAAATTAATGGTACCTAAGCGTGCCTTGATTCTCTAAGCTCTGCTGGTAGCACTCTATATATATCGCTACTATCCATGGCAAGTTTTTGAGCTAATTTAGGCATAGAATTTAATTCCAGTTTATTGGATGGGTCTAACGCTTGCGTTTAATAGATTCTTAATGATATATAACGAAAATTTGTAACTCGATAGTTTAAGATATGTTTTCTCAAAACATGTTTCCTAAATATGTTTTTCTCAATACATGATTCCTAAATATATGTTTGAGAAATGTGATAAAACATATATTTAGGAGTTTTCTTAGTGTAAAAATTAGTTTAAAATGCTTCGGATATTGTGTAACATATTGTCACAACTTTATTAATCTCAATTTTCTAAATAATTTTGTACGTCTCTTAATTTTGCATTTCATTGCTGGCTTTTACATATTCAGTCATCATCAGCATCAGTGGCACAACAGCCTCATGGTTGGCTGGCCTAAGGCTGGCTGGCTGTCTGTGTGCTGGCAAATTTTTATACCAGGAGATGTTTTTCTTTCTATGGGGTAGGGTTATCAGTACTACACCCAGCGCCTAACAACCACATTAGACAGGGACCTACAGTTTAAAGTGTATTACATTTTCAGTGGCATGTCAATTTTACTTGAGAGTTGGAAATTAAAGGGTACCTAAGAGTGTTTTAATTCTGTAAGCTTTGCAAGTATCACTCTATACACTGAAGTGACAAAAGTCATGGGATACCTCTTAATATCGTGTCGGCCCTCCTTTCGCCCGGCGAAGTGCAGCAACTCGACGTGGCATGGACTCAAGTCGTTGGAAGTCTTCTGCAGGAATATTGAGCCATGCTGTCTCGATAGACGTCCATAATTGTGAAAGCGTTGATGGCGCAGATTTTGGGCACGAACAGACCTCTCGATGATGTCCCATAAATGCTCGATGGGATTTATGTCGATCTAGGTGGCGAGATCATTCGTTGGAATTGTCAGAATGTTCTTCAAACCAATCGCGAACAGATGTGGCCCGGTGACATGGCGCATTGTCATCCATAAAAATCCCATCGTTGTTTGGGTACATGAAGTCCATGAATGGCTGCAAGTGATCTCCAAGTAGCTGAACATAAGCATTTCCAGTCAATGTTCGGTCCAATCGCACCAGAGGACCAAGTCCATTCAATGAAAAAACAGCCCACACCATTACGGAGCCACCACCAGCTTGAACAGTGCCTTGCTGACAGTTTGGGTCCATGGCTTCGTGGGGTCTGCGCCACACTCTCGAACCCTACCATCAGCTCTTACCAACTGAAATCGTGACTCATCGGACCAGGCCATGGTTTTCCATTCATCTAGGGACCAACCGATATGCTCACGTGCCCACGAGAGTCGCTGCAAGTGATGTCGTTCTGTCAGTAAAGGCACTCGAGTCGGTCTTCTGCTGGAATAGCCCAAGAAAGCCAAATTTCTCCGCACAGTTCCAACAGACAAGTCCCTTGTACATCCCACATTGATTTCTGCGGTTATTTGACGCAGTGTTGCTTGTCTGTTAGAATTTACGACTCTTTGCAGACGTCACAGGTCTCGGTCGTTAGGTGCAGGCGGTCGACCACTGCGCTGTCCATGGTGGGATGTTATGCCTGAAATTTCATACTCGGCACACTCTTGACACAGTGGATCTGGGAATGTTGCATTCCCTAACGATTTTCGAAATGGCATGACCCATGCGTCTAGCTCCAACTAACATTCCGCGTTCAAAGTCTGTTAATTCCCGTCGTGCGGTCATCATCACGTCAAAACCTCTTCACATGAATAACTTGAACAGAAATAAAAGCTCTGCGAAAGCACTGCGCATTTATACCTGTTCTACGCGATGCTACTGCCATCTGAAAATTTGCATATTGCTATCCCATGACTTTTGCCACTTCAGTGTATAACAGTATTATCCATTGCAAGTTTTGAGCTAATTTTAGGCATAGAATTTAATTCAGTTTATTGGATGGGTCTAACGCTTGCGTTTAATAGTTTCTTATTGATATAGGATGAAAATTTGAAACTCAACAGTTTAAGATATGTTTTCTCAAAACATGTTTCCTAAATATGTTTTTCTCAATACATGATTCCTAAATATATGTTTGAGAAATATAATAAAAACATATATTTAGGAGTTTTCTTAGTGTAAAGTTAGTTTAAAGTGCTTCGGATATTGTGTAACATTTTATCAAAAATTTATTGATTTCAATTTTATAAATTATCTTAGGCATCTCTTAATTAACTTTGCATTTCATTGTTGGTTTTTTTTTACTTATTCAATGGCAGGTCAATTTTACGAGAGAGACATAAATTAATGGAAACGTGCTTTGGTTCTGTAGGCTCTGCAAGTAGTAATCAATATAAAAGGTACTACCTATTTATTATTTGCAAGGTTTTGAACTAATTTAGGCATGGAATTTAATTCCAGTTTATTGGATGGGTCTAACGCTAATATTAATAGCTTCCTAATGATATATGACGAAAATATAAAACTTTAAAGAAAAATAAATGGTTTTTGTTAATATATGATTTTTATCATATATCTCAGTTTTCTTAATGGAAAGTTAATTTAAAATACTTCCGATATTGTGTAACATATTGCCAAAATTTTATTAATTTCAATTTTATAAATTACCTTAGGCTTCATGCTCCACTTAGTTAGGAGTGACCTGAGGGCCATTTGCCCGGCGCTCTGCCCTTTGGCACTACAGGCTTCAGGTTCGAAATTTGACGGTGCACGGATGGTTATCAGTGGTTCGGAATCCGCAGGAAACTGTAGGTCCCTATCTAATTTGTCAAAAGTGCGACCGTAGAGCGACAAACCAAATCACTTAGGATTTTAAAAGTTATCAAAATCTTGAAATAATTACGTGTTGGTCAACCTATTTAAAATGAAAAATTGTTTAAAAAAGTTGTTTCTTAATTTTGTTTTTGAAAGAATTTTCTAGAATAATAAAATGATCCAGTCCTTAATTAATTCATAATGCAGTTACGATTTAAAAAAAAAAAAAAAAAGCCATCAACTAAAAATGTATTTTCTTTAATTAATAATTGAATTTGATTTGTTAATTCTAATTGCACATATGTTAATTAATTTGTTTTTATTATTTTATAATATAATAAGTACAGTATTATTTAAAAGATGTGACGATTTGCTATAGAAAAAAAAAAATGCAATTATTATAATTAAGCATTAAATTGGAATTTTGAGTGATGAGTATAAAAAAAACCTCTATTAGTAAATAATTAATAAATAAGTAATATTTGTCTAATATGCAAATTGAAATATGATTGAAATGTTTTCCTTTAATATTTTTACACAATTTTAATACCTACATACGTATTAACTCCAAATAAATGTACAACTTGCCTAATCTGTACATTTTTAGTTCCTTAAAATTGCTGAACAACATATGTTATGGCTAAGCAATACTCCATATTGATTATGATAAAGCAATTTCTTTCTTTTTATTCACACTAAGCTTTAAATGCAATATGCAAATTCTTATTCCAAACCACTTTGACCATAACCATGCAGGATTTATTCCAGAATTCAACTTTCTTCTGAACTTAACACTTAAAATTCCAAAGTAGCTTTCTAAACAAAATGCAAAAATCGTATCAAAAGTTTTCCGATCTGGCTCCTTTTTACGAAATGAGAGTTTGCTTATAGAAAAAAAAAGAAAGTGACAAACGAAAATAAAACCACCATGTAAAAACAGAACTCTAATACTTGTTGAAGTTCCGCTACGACCAAAAATACATATCAGATGCGTCAGCTTGTTTTTACTAAATAAACAAAAGTTCCTCTTTTTGTGTGTGTGTGTGTGTGTGAGGTGGCGGGAAACGGTTGTTTCTTTACCATTGCCATCTTGTTTCTCACAAATTCCATATGCAAGCGCAAACGATTTGCATGGAGATAGCTCTTTGGGGTTTCTCGCTTCGAGTGCTAAAGTAGAAAATCTACTTTCTAACATTACTGCAAGAGTTTGCCGTTTTGATTATTGCAAAATTTTGCATCTTACTTATCTTGTTATTATTATTTATTTATCGAACATTTGTTTTTCTTTCGTATTTTTAAATGAGTAGATATAACCAATTTTCCCTCTGGGTTGTTGTAGAATTTATTTATTTATTTTTTCAAATATAAAAATGTTTAGATATCTCCAAGTAGAGTTATAATAATTTCAGAGTTTCTATAAAATATTAATATATTTTATTTTTATATAAAGAATTATGGGGCTTATTTTTAATAAACATGAAAACATATAGATCTGTTAACCAACTAGATCGATAATTGATGTTCAAACATTTAAGAAATTTGAATTGTTCGTATTATAATTACAGAATCATTAGTTACTAATTATTGTTATTGTTGTCGTATCCCTCATGAAAAGAGGGAAGAGGCGTGAGTTACTAATTATTGTTAAATATATTTAATCAGAAACGTAGTTGTTTTTAAAAAGTTGGATTAATATTATTATCATCAGTGCAGAAACTTTAGTTACCAATAAATGCTTAAACTTATGCTGACGATGTTGTAATCATTGCAAGGCTTTTTGCAGCTTTGGAGAAAGCTTTTCGAGCTTTTTGAATTGGCTGCAAAGGCATTTAAGCATAAACCAGGAAAAAACGAAATAAATGTTTTCCTCGAGAAATATTTGTCAGGATACACCAATATTATCTTAGGCACTTAAACTTTTGAATTTGTTCTTAGTTTTAAAAATTAAGATATTATTAGGGCAGTTAATTTCTGATCCTACTTGAAATAAAAATAGAATTCTGTCTACCAATAAGATCTTTTATGAGTTGAGAAATCTGTTTGAATCACAGTTCATATGCAGAAAACAAAATTATTGTTATATAAAACTTTATTAGACCCATTTTGGTCTATGGCTTTGAAACATGGACTTTGGCAACAATTTGTTTATATTTGAGCGGAAGGTTTTAAGGGCTATTTCTGGAGATGTTAGGGAAAGTGATTTTTTTAGAAGACGGTACAACGCAGAAATTTATAAATACTATGAAGACCCAAATATTATGAAATTTATTAAGATCAATAGATTAAACTGGGATGCCCATGTATTTAGAATGAATGATTTAAACCCTGTAAAAGGCTCATTTTGGCAAAGCCACAGGGACGAAGAGGAAGAAGATGACACGAGTTCCTATGGATAGACGCAGTTGAAAAAGATCTTGCTGTACTATAGGTTAAGAATTCGAGAACCATTGTCACCTTGAGGAATGCATGGGAATCTATTCAAAGGAAAGCCTTGCCCCCTCCTCCTTGGCTGACGTGCTGTTGATGATGATGATGATGATGATGAAAATAAGCATAAAAGTAGTTAAACTTCATGGCAATATTTGTGATAAAAATACAAAGAAATATAATACTCGGGAAATGTGATAAATGTATGTTATATCTTCATTAAGATTACCTAACATTACAAATATTTAACATGAAATTTTTCAATAAAATCTGAAATTTTGACGGGTGGTTTTTGATACTACATGCATATCAGTATAAATCTTTGCTATTCAAAAATGTTACTATGCACTTTTCAGTTTAATTACCTCAACGAACATTTTTCCCCCTTTATTATTAAAAACTTGAGAATTTAAAAATAATCCTTAACAAAAACAATATCCTCGATTAATAACAGTTAGTTAATGAATTCTTTCATATAACAGTAAAACAGTTCTGAAATAAGACATGAAAATTTCTTCAATGAAGCAATTACGACTAGTTTTCAGTGCTTAAATATACAGTAACAAAAAAAAAAAATATCAAATTCTCGCACTAATGAATAATGTACAATGGAAGAAGTTGGTCAAAAATATTATTCCTTTTATAAATAAAAAAAATAACTGTATAGAAATTACATTGTCGCAATATTTCTTTAAGAAATACGTTATTTCACCTCTGTAAAAACATGACTTTTTAGCTTCGTACAAAGTTATTTTAAACTGTTTTTGAGATCATTAACTAGTACTGTTTGCTAAGCGATTCAAAGATTGTCCGTGAAAAGATTTCTATTTCTTTAACAAAATTAATCATTTTATGCAATGTACTAAAAATAAAATAATGATAAAGCGTATGGTAAATATTTAAGTTCAAGAAAGAAAATTCTTGCAATTAAATTAATAACAATCTAAAAAAATATTAAAATTATTTTAGTTGATTTTAATTTGTCAACCAATACTGTAGCGAATTTTTTTTGATTTATTTATTATTAAGATTTTTTTGCATGGCAATAAATTGCGTGTTCTATTTATGTACCACACAAACTGCTTGTTATATTTTGTCTAGAGAAAATTGTTCTTCCTTTAATTTCTTTTTCTACAGTAATGAACTATTTCCTATTAAACTTGCACCAAATATGAGGAATATTATTTGCTCGAAAGTTCCTTACAGAAAATATTGGTTCAGAGATTTATCTCTCATCCTCAACTGAGGAAAATGAAAACATCATGGAAGTCTTTGCTTTTATCTCATAAAAAAAATCTAGCAAGCTTACAGGAACCAAGTAATTAAGCAAATCAAAAAATACGTAAGGATTACGAATAATTGGGAATTGTTTTGATGATAGTTTGATGTTGTTGTTGTAGAATACTAAACATTGATGAAAATGTATTGATGACAAAATAGATTTTTAAGAAATAATCAGAGGAATAATTATCAACAGAACTTCCTCCGACTTTTCTTAGGAAAATAAATAACTTATAAATTGCTGCATTGATACAAAAATATAATAATTCATCTGAATCAATGTATTCGCACATCAACCAACTTAAAAATAAAATTTATTTTTAACTAAAAAAAAACGTTTTGAGACTTTGCTTGTTTCTGATTTTTTCGTATTTATTGTAAACATGAAATTTGCATTATTTAAAAAATACGTAAATTAGTTGTAAATATTTTTCTAGTCAATCTGTTTGTCATACTTCTGTTATTAAATCTTTTAACTCTGAAGTAATTTCTGTTTCAATTTCAATTATGCATAAAACAGTGCTTATACAATAGATACTTCTATTCCTTTGTAAAATGTAATCTATCTAATATATGAAGTGAATCATAATATACACAATAGGCCCCATACGCGTAAAACATTGCTTATACAATGGATATTTCTATTCCTTTGTAAAATGTAATCAAAATTACGCTGAACAGGTTCTTAAAATTCCCAATTGCCGTGCAAACGGTTTAAAAATGTTTGTTACTTTCCTAGCTGTATATCTAAAATTATTATTTCTTTCCAAAACACTCATTCATACTAGTATATTATGATGGAACCACATACGCATAAAGCATTGTTTATACAATTGATATTTCTATTCCTTTATAAAAATGTAATCAAAAGAACGCTGAACAGGTTCACAAAAATCACAATTGCCGTGCAGTCAGTATAAAAATATTGTTACTTTGCACAATTGTACATCCAAACTTATTATTATTTCTATCCTAACAGCTCATTCATATTTTATATTATGATGGAACCTTACGGGTAAAATATTGCTTATACAATGAATACTTGTATTTCTTTGTAAATGTAATCGAAACTGCGCTGAACAGGTTCTCAAAAATCGTAATTGCCGTACAATCAGTATAAAAATGGTTGTTACTTTGCATAGTTATACATCCAAAATTATTATTTGTTTCTAACAACTTATTCATACTAGTATATTAAGATGCACCCCATATGCATAAGCATTGCTTATACAATGGATACTTCTATTCCTTTGTGAAATGTAATCACATCTACGCTGAACAGAGGATTGTCAAAAATCCCGATTGCCGTACTTTCAGTACAAAAGTGGTTGGTTGCATAGTTGTACATCCAAAATTGTTATTTCTTTCCTAACAACTCATTCATACTAGTGTATTATGATGAAACCCCGTACGTATAAAAGCATTGCTTGTACAATGGATATTTCTATTTCTTTTTAAATGTAATCAAAACTACGCTGAACAGGTTCTCAAAAATCCCAATTGCCGTACAATCAGTATAAAACTGTTGTTACATTGCGTAGTTGTACATCCAAAAATATTATTATTACTTCTTTCCTTGCAACTCATTCATACTAGTATATTAGGAGGGAACCCCATAAGCATAAAGCATTGCTTATACTATATGTACTTCTATTCTTTTTAAAAATGTAATCAAAACTAATGATAATTGTGCATCCAAAATTATTATTATTATTTCATTCCTAACAACTCATTCATACTAGTATATTGTGATGGAACCACATACACATAAAACATTGCTTATACTATGGATATTTCTATTCCTTTATAAAATGTAATGAAAACTACGCCGAACAGTTCCCAAAAATCCCAATCTCAACCCGCGCATTACGTCACCAAACTTTCCTATTTATCTTCATGTCGTGGTCGGCCTGTCGACACCTCCGATATACGGGGGTGTTCGTTTGAGAACAATAACATCGTCAATAGCTGCGGTCGCCCACCCCTACCCCTCTCTCTCTCCAGCGCGACTTGAGCAATTTGTAAAGGGGGGGTGAGGAAACATTCCATCCCCTTTTACTCTAACGAATAAATATTTCTAATCGCTCCCTTCTTAATAGACGTATGGGTGGGGGAAGGCGGTTGACAATTATAAATCTCTTAGATCGTTGTTTAAACGAGGGTCTGTTGTATAAAATCGTTTAAAAGGAAACAATATCGTTTTCCCTCGGTATTAAATGAGTTTGACATGGCGCCCTGCCGATGTGTTCCATAAATGAATTGGGGGACGACATCGTCTGCTGGAGCATCGTCGTTACGTTGCTGGCGATGTCGATTGAATCGATGGCTGCCAATGTTAACTAAATTACAGTCCGGTTGGGTCCGGGTTGCCATTGTATCTGTTGGAAAGTTGTAACGGTGAGAATTAAATATGAAATGGTTTCCTTCCTGTTTGGGTGGTGAACATTATTGAGATAAGTTTATTAGGTATGTTATTCAGAAGGGTGGGAAGTATGTAATTACTGATAGGGTTGTAAATTATTTAAATTAGTCGGTGTGTCGAATGTTCTCTTTTGTTTGTAAATCTTTATCGGTTTTAATTGAAACTGATTAAAATCATTGAATCTAGTTCGTCCAAGGAATAGAATGAACTGAATACTTATATATATTCATATTCACTGCCATAATATAATTATTTAAATTAGTCGGTGTATCAAATGTTCTCTTTTGTTTATAAGTTTTTATCGGATTTAATTGAAGCTGATTGAACAAACTAGGATTTAACAGCTTTAATGAATAGAATAAACTGAATATTTGTATATATTCAATGCCGTAATGTATTTATTTAAATTAGTAATAATTATTTAAATTGGTGTATCGAATGTTCTCTTTTGTTTATGAATCTTTATAGGATTTAATTGAAATTGATTAAAACTGTTACATTCTAGTTTGTTCAATAGAATGAATAAAATATTTGTATACATTCTGTGCCGTAATGTAATTATTTAAATTAGTAGGAGTATCGAATGTTCTCTTTTTTGTTTAGTCTTTATCGGGATTTAATTGAAATAGATTAAAACTATTAAATAATAGTTCGTTCAATTGAATGAACTAAATATTTGTATATATACTCAGTGCCGTAATGTAATTATTTAAATTAGTAATAATTATTTAAATTAGTGTATCGAATGTTCTCTTTTGTTTATAAGTCTTTATCGGATTTAATTGAAACTGATTAAAATCATAGAAAACTGAATGAACTGGATATTTGCATATATTTAATGCCATAATGTTTATAGAAGGAAAAGGTTGATATATCTTTTTAAATTTGAAATTATAATTTGTATAAATTTTTAAATAATTTATAAATTATTGAATTGAAAAAGTTTTCATTTTCGAAAAGTTTTAATTTTTATAATTCATTTTCGAAAATATAATTACTCAAGACAGTTTCAAAACTTAGTTAATATTTGTTTTTATTCCATAATTCCTATATCAAAACTTATGTTCTTCAATTTAAATTGAGCAGTATTTATGATTAAAATTTTGTATGGTAAGAAACTTTATTTTTGTTAACTCAGAAAATGAAATTCAGAATTTAATTTATTTGCAGTAAGACTCTATTTGAAATAAATTATATACGAAGAATTCCTTTTGAATTTCGAATTAATTTTTTTTTAAATAAATATTAATTATAAATTGAACTCATGGTTATTTTTTTCTTCTTTTGTTAATAATTCTTCCTTTATTATAAATTATCTTTAACTTCTTTTTACACTTACAATAATTTATATATTTAAAAAGAGACCATATTAGCATTTAATAAGCTTTGAGGTTTTATTTATGTTATTTATGTAAATGATTTAATAAACTTAAAATACTGTTGTGAAAGCATTATTGTTTAATTATTTCATGCATTTTCAAAACAGCATTCAATATTTTAAACATTTAATATTCGTTAAACATTTAATATTTAGTGAGCAAATACTCTATTGAATATTTAGTGAAATAATACGTTATCAGTACCCATTTTTAGATAATTCCTCTAATTCTTTGAAATGAAATTTTTTTTTTAATATTAGCTTTTAAAATTCCGTGTTAAATATCCATGGTTTTGCCGTAAATTATATTTTTGTATAAAATTTTTAGAAAGAACGATATTTTAGTCTTTCAACAAATTTGTAATTTTACTTTGATACATTCATTAAACTAATTACTTCTTATTATTAATATCTAGCTATATATATATATATATATATATATATATATATATATATATATATATATATATATATATATATATATTCAATAGGAAATTGAAATTTAATCTGGAATAGTTGCATCCTTTTTTTATCTCTAAATATTAAAATATTTAAGTATAAATACAAATGAATGTAATGAAGTAGGTTTATGTATATAAAGCATAAAAAGCAATGTTATTAATATCTGAATATATCTTAAATGTGCGAAGCATAAATGAAAATATAATTAGATAAACAGGATATTCTAACTAGTTTAATGAAATATTCTAACTAGATATGTAAAAATAGATTACATAATATATAGTCTACATTAATATGCATACCAATTTACATTAATATATAGTTTACATAATATACATACCAGTCTACTACATACTAGACTACATAATATACAGTTTTTATTTCCTGAATTAAAGCTTAAAAGTTTTTTTAAAGTAAATTAAATTGCTAATTGCTTTTTAAAAAGTACATTTTAAAAATTAAAGAAATAACAAAACACATTAAGTACATTGTTAAATAAATTTTAATAACATTGTTAAAAAGCTTACATTTCAAACAAATATTAGCCTAAAATTTAATAAGCTTGACTATAGTTATCTCAATTAAAAATTAGATTGATTTGTTACAGTTTTTCTTTTCAGAAACAACAACATAAAGAAAGAAAATAAAACGTTGTTTCCAAAGTTTCAACGATAGTGTTTTAAAAATCCAAATCCTTCGCCTCAAATAGACGTGCGCTGTTAAGTATAAATACAAATGAATGTGGTGAAATAAGGCTATGTATATAAAGATAAAAAGCAATGCTATTAATATCTGAAATATATTTAATAAGGAAGCATAAGAAAAGCATAATTGGATAAAGAAAATATTATAACTAGTTTAATTAAATATTCTATCTAGGTATGTTAAATAGGTTACATTAATATATAGTCTACATTAATATGCAACAAATCTGCATTAATATATAGTCTACATTAATATGCATACCAATCTACATTAATATATAATCTACATTAATATGCATACCAATCTGTATTAATATATATTCTACACTAATATGCATACCAATCTACATTAATATGCATACCAATCTATATTAATGTATAGTCTACATTAATATGAATAGCAATTCTGCATTAATATATAATCTGCATTAATATGCATACTAGTCTACTACATACTAGAATGCATTAGTATACAGTCGAGTACAGTTTATTTCATGAATTAAAGCATAAAATTTGCTTAGAGTAAATTAAATTGATTATTGCTTTTAAAAGGTAAATTTCAAAAATTACAGAAATAACAAAACACATTAAATAAATTTGTTTCAAAAAGGATACATTTTAAACAAATATTAACCTAAAATTTAATAAGCTTGACTATACCTTCAATTAAAAATTAGATTGATTTGTTACAGTTTTTCTTTTTCAGAAACAACAACAACAACAGAAAGAAAAAAAAAACATTGTTTCCAAAGTTTCAGCGATAGAGTTAAAAGTCCAAATCCTTCGCTTACGTGCCTCAAATAGACGTGCGCTGTTAGCTAAAATAATTACTTAATTAAATTAACGCTACCGTGATTAAAAAATTCGAACACTAAAGAACTAGGGTAATGAAGTGTTAAAAGAGTCTAATGAACTAAAGAAACTAAGTTCTTCCTTTTCAAGAACTTGCTAAACTAAGGTGAAAAATAGAAAAACGTTAAAATTTTAAAGGCCTCCATAACTTAAGTTCAAAAGCGCTTTTAAAAATTATGCTAATTAACAATTAGAATAAAAAAAATATAAATGGATAGTCAGTTTATTTTGTGTTTTATGACAATTTCATAAAAATAATGTTTTAGTGTATGTATTACTTATAGTTTAGTTATAGTATTTTAGTTATAAATGTTTAAAAAATCAAATGTTTTATTAATTCAATTAAAAAATTAATTACTTGCGATTAAGTTTATTCAATACATTGCGAGCTGAAGACTAATCGGCTAGCGCTCTGGCATTTGGTACCTCAAGTTTCAGGTTCGAATCTTGTCGGGGAAATGATGTTCGTTGGCGGTTCGGAAATCACGCTAAGCTGTAGATCCCGATCTGTTTAGCCCTCGTGTGCACAAAATGACCGTATAGCGCCAAACCAAACTTGGAATGGTTTCACTTCTAAGCCGAAAACCTGACCTCGGGTACGCGCAGAATGCGTGAAATATACTCTCCGGCTGAAAGTTTATAAGCCAATTGAGCATTTCTCCTGAACATCGCAGGGGGCGCTCTTTCCAATGAGTAGGAGGAAGCATGTTTACAATATTCAATAAGCTACACGTAAAAATAAAAGTATTATACTAGAGGAGAATTATTCATAAATTTTAATATATATATGTATATAGGAAAGAATTGTTTCTTGGAGCATTTTTAAAGTTAACAAACACTCCTGCGTTTGTGTGACATAAGACAGAACAGCCAGAAAAGTCAAATCAAGATACTGATACACATTGTCGCAACCACAATCGAGTCTCTTCGTCTTCAACCAATGTCTCCAGATGATTCAAATATGAGCTTTCTTTACTCCAATTACACATGTTACTATTGGGCTACGAGATGGACGAATTTTAATGTTCAATAGCATGCTGTTGTTGTATCCCTCATAGAAGGAGGGAAGATGGAGGCAGATTCTATTGTGATGGAGTACCCGTAGGTAGAAGTCTGACTTCTGCTCTTTGTCGCTGAAGGAGGACAGGGCTTTCAGAGAGAACTTTTAGGGGGGAAATACCCCGCATTTGTGTATCGTATGGGAGAAAACCCAGAAAACTATAACCATGTAGTCCGACTAACGAGACAAAATGCTGAACATCACAGACGCCATATTATTATTTTTTTATTCCACTTGGATGGGTCGATAGCGACATTTTAGACTAAATCCATGAACCCGTGCAGTCTCATTGGAAGGAGGTGGTGGAAAATTTCTGTTTTGATGGAGCACCCGTAGGTAAAGGCCTGACTCGGCTCCAGGTCGATGAAGAAGGAGGGTAGTGCCTTCCCGGAAGACATTAAGAGAGACTACCCCGCATTTGCTTATCGTATGGGGAAAATCCGAAAAACTCCCTCTGACTAACGAGGCTAGATGCTGAACATAAAAAATGCTATCGAGTCTCCTCGTTTTTTGAAACAGTGTTTACAACAAAGCCGCCAGTGGATTGTATCTGCGCTCTGATGCTCACCAGCGGTGCATGTTGCCACTGAGCCCAGAGTCGGGAATTCAATAATCTGCTGTTGTCGCGTCTCTCATGGAAGGAGGGAAGAGGGGTGCAGCTTCTGTTCTGATGGAGCACCCGTATGTAGAAGTCTCGACTTTAACTCCGTGACGCTCTTACAGTCATAGGAAATCGGGACATATGGCTTAAAGTAGATCCCGAACCATTACAAACATCCATGGCACCGCCGGGACTCGAACCTGAAACCTGTGGCACTGAGCGCCAGAGCGCTAGACACTCGGCCATTCAGGCCCATTCAATTACGTAATATTATTAAGAAATCATATTTTCACAAATTTAAATTTTCTGAAAAATATAAATTCGATTTTTTATTTTAATTTTAATTCGATTAATTTTCGATTTTTTTTTTTTATTTTGTTATAACGATAACGATTCGATTTTTGTTATAAGCAAGCATTTAGTAAATAAAATTGCGAATCTTTTCTGGATCCCAATTCTCGTCCCACTGTCGCTCCGAGAGGGATGGTCTTTATCAGGGAACACCCTTTCCATCCGGTCTCATTCAGAATAGAGTGCCCATAATGTTAGCGTTTAGTGCTCTTTTACCGCGGGGACAAAGGCGACGCTATCTAAAGTGTGCTGGAATACAAATGAGTGTCCCCGGCGCTAACTTTTTCTCCCTCGCAATGACCAGAAATTATTCCTGCCCACTTGTTTAACAAGAAAATATTTTCGCGAACTCTCTCTCGTTTAATGAGCGTCACTCCTAAGTTTTTTTATTTTTTTCTTGTTGTTGGTGCTGCTGTTTGTTTTGTTTTGCTGTGGTCTTTTTGGGTTAGAAGGACGTGAGAATTTTATGCGGAAGTATGTTTTCGAAAATGAAATGCTTGGTGATTTTCATAGAATACATTTTCCGAAGTAATATTATGTTGTTGTTTTTTAAGAAATAATAGCAGAGAAAATATGGTCTTATAGTTTTATTAATTGTTTTAATATTAGTTTACTAATTGTAGTTTTACTAAGTTTAACTGGGGCCTGATGGCCGAGTGGCTACGCTCTGGCACTCGGTATAACAGGTTTCGGGTTCGAGTCCCGGCTGTGCCATGGATGTTTGTAGTGGTTCACATTCCACTTTAAACCGTAGGTCCCTGTCTAATAGTGATCGTAAAAGATTCTGGGGGTATTGTTACTCCACGTCCGTAGCTTATCTTCAAATCTACACGCACCCCTGTGTAGTGCTAATTGAGCAATGTCGGTGCAGCCCTTACTTATGGCATGAAAAACTTTAAGTTTAACTAATTTTAATGGTCTGAATTTAATAAAAGTTTAAAGAGTACTTTTTTTACCCGACTCGTTTATTTATCAACTCTTAAGATAACCGACTACGTTCAAATGACAATTTTCGTCAAAAAAATCGAAATTGTGTATTGCTTTATTTAAAGATCAGACATTTAACTCAACAAAACAGTTTTGAGTTTCTTTCCAAATTCATTACAATCCGAGCGATTGGTTTGGTTTGTCGCTCTACAATCATTTTGTGCACAGCAGAACTAAACAAACCGGGACCTACAGTTTTAAGTGGATTCCG
>BPLR01020134.1:0-28992 GCA_021605095.1 Caerostris extrusa | reverse complement strand
AGATGCCCACATGGGAGGGGAATCCACTGCAGCACATCTCACTATAACTGCTTCAGAATGGAATTTATATGATGAGCGAATAATGCATATAAATAAAATGCATTTATTGTATTCAAAATTTTTTTAAACCAAATGCCACATAAATTCGTATTTTAAAAATCTTATTTCTTCTCCCTCATTTATTTCTATATAGTTGTTCAACTCTATCTCTTTCTTTATCTATCTATATATCTTATATACTGGATTCTCATACTCATTTGTTTATGGATATATATAATATTTACTTAAATAAATGAGATAAGTTTTTATCTCAAGAAACAATATCCTTGTTCTACTTCGTAATGTATATTCCTAATAAAGCTATAATACATTTTGTTTATAGTAGATATTTACAAACTTGTTGTCTGCAAGCAAAATGCAGTGCACAGGATTTCTATTTGTCTATTTCTTTTGTCGTTAATCTTCCTACAAATTACAAGATTTTCTTTTTATTCAATATTTTTTAGACATGTGAAAAATTTAGAATTTTTGACTTAGGAATGAAATCTTGATCATCAATTCTGTAACGGTTTTGTTACGACAAACAAATCTTACTTGCCAGAACAAACATAATTGACATATCCTATATAGGGTGTTTCACCGTTAAGCTTATAAATTTCTAGGAAGGACAAAGGTATACTTAGATTATATGAAAATGCAAGGACAGAAATGCTTTCCTGATGCGTGGGGATACAGAGAAATAACCAAAAAAAATTAAAGACATTATGTTAGTTGAATATGCAGTTTATTAATCAATGTTCATCAAAAACATCAGCGTAATAAAAGATTAACTCCGAATTCATGTCATTTTCAAATAAAATTCTGTAGATATTGCCGTAGGTTATCTATGTAATGATATGTCACACATCATGTACTGGGTCTCGGGTGGTCTCTTACCAGGCTTGGCACAGTGATATCATCCATATCAGCTTCTACGACTCGTGACGAATCTCTGGAAAACTCCCTCCCAAAAGCACTCCTTGTGATAAAAACAATCAATGTGCAATATAAACTCATGTTTGTGAAAATTATAGCAACACCTTAGAGGAGATCGTCATGAATTGATGAGAATTTAATACATAGTTGAGATGAAGTTGAGTGGTACAAATAAATGACTAAAATGTTCAAAGCAAACAAACAATAACAAGAGATCGGAATCAGTATTTTTGTGTAGCCACCACGCGCCGCAATAAGTGCTGCTACGACGTGGCGCGGAGTCAAACAAATTTTGAATGTCTGCCTGAGGAAGAGCATTCCATATTGTTTGTATGCGCACCCAAAGTTCGTCAGCAGAAGCAACAAGACGAGGATCACGAGCAGAGACGCCGACAACGAATCCACATGTTCAGTCGGCGCATATCAGGAATACGCAGGCCAAAAGGAAGAACTTTGCCTGCCGCGTTGCAAAGAAGGGATTGAACAATCTAGCAATATGAGGGAGGGCATTGTCCTGTTGAAATACAGCGCCTGGCAAGCTTTGAAGGATGGGAACTGGCTTGGGGCTGTAGAACTTCACTGATGCCGATTGCTGTTCAGATTGCCCACAATTCTTAGCAATTTGAGATCGTCCATGATATGCTATGGCACCCAAACCATAACTCCGAATTGTTCGTCTAATGTAGCTGCGATAATGCACTCCGGAAGGTGGCGTTCACCGGCATAGCGTCTGACACGAATGCGAGAACCATCGTGGTACCATTTGCAGGTCAAAGCGGGATTCGTCAGGGCGACATGCTGCCAATCAGCACGCCAGTCTCTATGCTAAGGCGGCCCATTGTAGCCGCAGGCGGCGATGGTTTAGCGTGAGGAGGATCCTGTATAAAGGAATGCCTTGCGCGCAGTCCACGCTGCGGCAGACGTCTACGGGTGAGGAAGCACACAATGAAAACACCTGTAGCTATTGACCACTGAGCTACCAATTGTCTAGAAGGAAGCTGTACGGTCCGTCGGCGCCATGCCGGACAGGTGTCTATCATCGCGAGCTGACGTCACATTTCGGGGTCCTCCCGGATTTCTGAGTTGTCCGCGACACTCGTCCGTCCACTGCTTCCAAAGACGCATCACTGTGCTGTGTTACGCTGCACACGAGCGGCTACTGCACGATAAGACAATCCAGCTTCACGAAGGCCGATGATTCTCCCCGTTCAAACTCTGTAAGTTGTTCAAATCTCGCTCTCTTTCGTCGAAGAGGCATAAGTAACGATTGAGCTAACGTTTACCACCAGCAAATAACCACCGATAACCATACACGCCTCGCTACAGCCCGTCTATTTTATACGGATCCATCCGCCGTTCAAGAGAGCGCTGCTCAGCATACGCATGCGCTACGGATTTGAAACGTTTAATCATTTTGCATATCTTGCGCTAATTTGCATTTTCTGAAAATTTCAGCTCACTCATAAGTCCTTCATGGTGTTGCAATTTTTCACAAACATGAGTTTATATATATATATATATATATATATATATATATTTTTTCAATAGTTTATTCAACATTTTTTTTTTAAGTTGCTACTTAATTTTTTTTTTTTTTATTATTTCATCATCCATTGATTATTTTAATAAAACTATTTAAAAAAATAAAAATAAAGACCATACGTAAAAATGGCAGACAATTGGAAAATAACCGTAAGGGAAAAATGCTGATTTAATCAGTATCCATGAAATGATGAATGCCTCTAAACGTCATTACTCATTTTTTTAGTTATAACGAATTAAAAAAGGATGTTTCAAATCCTGAGAACTTTTTCCAGGACGAATCAGCTATTTTTGAAATTTCACTTTTTTTCTTGCGATATACTAAACCAAGTAGACCAAATATGAAATAAAATATTGTTTCGAAATTATATTGAAACTAAAATAATTGCTCTTACATACAACACTATTAGTAACGACTTCAACATGATTTAAAGAATCTAAATTAATAAAATCCGGATCGGATCAATATGATAATACCAAAATAATCAATCACTATTTTTTAAAATTGAAATCGTCTCCGCTGTCTTATTGACTTTATTTTTAATGAGAGTTTTTAATACCCTTCTTCAAAGTAATTACCAGCAGTCAATCTGGGTTATAACATCCCTCTATAGATGGTACGTGACAAATGATCATGACTGCCCAATTGAAAAAATAAGTTATTACTCAAAATGATTTACATAAAACTTACAAGTGCGTGGAATGTGAATAGATAATCAAAAGTTTTATTAAAACTTTTTAATAAGAATCTGATACTGAAATAGAAAACATCATTAACAATAAGGAATGTGGGCCAACATATTTTCTTGCTGTCAAGAATTTGAAATTCAATTAATCAGCTAATTTTTTTCTTGAAGTTTCCGGTTTTTTTTTTAGTAACCGGATCATAAACTGGGAGCAACCGGATCATAAATTGTGTTTACTATCACTGCAATATGTTATTGTTTATTTTCTATAGGTTTAGTTTGTCGCTCTATGGTGATTATGTGCGCACTTTTTAGGTTAATTATACCGGGACCTACAGCTTATGGATTTGAACCTGCCCGTGGTACCAAAGGCCAGAGAGCTAGCCAATTGACCATCAAGCCGCTATTTTTGTATAGGAGGAGGATGTGGAACAAAGTAAGTAAACTAACCAGAAAGTAAACAAACCTGGTAAACAAAGCGTTGGATTATCAATAGGGAAACTCTGTTGGAAATTCGACAAACGAAACAGAACAAAAAGTTCCTGTCTACATGTTGGGGATAGAAACGATAAATGCATCCTTCCATTTCGCTCGAGAAAAAGGGTGGAAAGGGGAACCTTCCTAGATCCATACGATGTTCTGTGGCTAAATACAGGTATCCCTGGATTACTTTGAATCAGTCACATATCAATCATTCTAGTGGCAAATGACTTCAATTGCACGCCTCATGGTAAAATAGCAAAGTGCACAGCTAGGATGCAGGAGGACTCGGGTTTGAATCCGTTGACGGAATCATTGCTTTCAGATACGAAGAGATTCGATGGTGATTGTGATAACTTTTGTAACGGCTAGTATGTTTAGTCACTCTGCTGGGCCTTTCTGAATTTTCTCCAATACGAATAGCAAATGCGAGACAGACACCCCTAAAAGTCCTTCCGAAGGCAATGTATTCTCTTTATCACCCGTTGGGGCATAGATGCTAGACCCACCTATGTTCAAAACATACAGCAAGATTCCTGTAGTCCACGTGAAAGTTTTCCCAGAAAACAGTTATATGGTTATGCATAAGCGGCACAAGAGACATGTTGACATGGACATATATTAAAATGGAAAGGAAATAATAACGCATAAGTGGTGGTAGTTCATTGAGTCGACTGACATGCTATCATTGCATCCCGGGGCCTGAATGGCCAAATGTCTAGCGCTTTGGCGCTCGGTACCACAGGTTTCGGGTTCGAGTCCGGCAAGGCCATGGGTGTTTGTAGTGGTTTGGAATCTACTTTAAGCAGTAAGTCCAGGTCTCGACTGTTGAGTGTCACAGAGCCCAGTCATTTCCACCCCATCATTCCCAAACTGTATAGGGGCAACTGAGTTGTAGGCACAGTGATATGGTGTGGTGTAGTAGTATCATTGCATCCCAATTTACTCTTTAATTATCTAATAATATAATATTTTGAATAAACTTTCAGTCGATAAAAAAGAAAAAAAATACATCTGGTTCTAACTAAATTATGTTAATCTAAATAGTTCAAAACACCTAAAATACTATTCAGTCTTAGTAACATACTGGCAGCTACTAAGCTATAACATATGTAACATCTTACTAATTACTCTAAAAATAAAATTAATTTTAATTCAAAATAAACCAAACAGAATGTCAAAGGATTTCAAACTTTTTTTTTGTGTGTGTCTAACATCTATTATCATCATATACTTATTTCAACAATTAATTCACTTATTTGAAACTGATTGGTCTTGGATAATAGAGTTTTTGCATACCGTACTTTAAAATACGGTATTTTTTTCGTCCCTAACGCATGCTCATAGGAAATATTATTACAGATACGCATGCGCAATTTCCTATGAGCATGCGCTAGGGACGAAAAATACCGTATTTTAAAATGTCTGATCTCTAATATCTTACAAAAATCCGGATGGTTAAAACTAATTTTTAAAAAACATCCGAGAGAGTGAGAATTTCTAGTATGTGTGCAAATGGATGAGACGCCAAAAAGCGAATTTTTCCTTTAAAAACATTCGAGACAGCTCATTACTCAGACTAGATGGATTGGCTTCGCTCTTATCGTGCATCGTTAATGTGAAGAAGATACAGTGTTGGTACAATGTTATAAATCAGTGTGCGGCTTCTCGGTTCAGAAAACTGGAAGATTCATTCGAACATTCTGAGAATCTCGGGCTCCACTTCATGAATATTAAGAACTATGAGACTCCACAAATAAAAGGATCATTTAAGTCTAGACTGCCGAAATTTAACATTTATTTATATGCTGAATTATTTTTAATGTTAATTAGTTTGACTGTACAAATGATGAATAATGTGAGAAAAAAGATTTAATTAAAAAAAAAACACTGTAAAATTGAAAAATAATATTGTTAGTAAGTTTTTATTATAGTGTGAAAAAATATAATAATATCCTTTAATGTAAGTAATTAATATAATGTATAATCACTGGTAACTTTACCAGTTTTTATTTTTTATTTTTATTGATTCCAAGGTATTATGATTCATGGCCATTGGCAACGTGCTCTGATGATGGCATTGTTGCAATCACTGCTTTTAAAAACTAGGAAACTACGATGGAGATTGTGACAACATGTGTAAAAAGGGTCTCACTTCAGTAGTCGAGCTACCTGGTGGAAGTTTTCCCCCAAATGCGGCGCAGTTATCCTAAACTTCCTCCCCAAAGACACGGAAGGACTTTTTTAGGAAACACGGAGGACTTCCCCGTCCTCCGTGTTTTCTAAAGTGTCACCGTCGGTGGGCTGTTCGTGGGATACATAAGTGATATATACAGCTCACTGATGTTATACACACATAAAAAATATTAACATTCAAGATTCGTAACCCTGTGGTGACGTGTGGTCGTGTGCAGGTGCACTCAAGTTAGAATCTGACGTTAGTGTACGTTGCAGTTACTAATTTCAGAAACGACAAGACTCTAAGGCATCATGACAACGTTCGTAAAACTTCTCGCAGGGATAATCAGGAAACCTGGTAGGAGTTTTCTGGGTTTTCTCCTATATGAAATGCAAATGTGGAACAACTACCTCATAACAGCCCTTCAGTATCTTTTCAGTCAGATTCTTTCAACTAGTACTAGATTCGTCATAATTAAGTATAACTGAAATACTTTTTTTCTCAATTGGATCAAGAATATATTTTATGTTATATTTAAAAAATGTTTTACTTTTATGGACATAAAAAAAATTGGCCTCATGTTCCATTTATGAATGCCACGAACATATCAACGACTGGTGATGAGGAATGAATATTGATTTCCGGCGGAATTTTTAAAGTTAATTTCCAAGTAATTGAGTTTCACATGAGAGAAATCCTGAAAGACTCCACCAGAAAACCTGATTATCGATGAGTTCACTTGTTATTAAAACTTTCTCCAGTAATTCATTCAAATACCAAGACTCGAATGATGCGCGAGTAGATTCTCAACTGAGTAAGTGGGAGAGGGGGGATGGGCTGGTAGTAATAGAAGGAGGGGTGCTCACCTTGCTGGTAGGCAGCGAGGGAATGTCCATTGAGGGCGCTGGGAGGTGTCACGTGCAGTCGGTTCCGAAGTGTCACTGGAGTTCGGAACTGAGGTTGCGCAGACGCTGTTGCAGTTGGACCGCTTCGTTGGACGTGGCATCTGAAAGAACACAACAAACATTCTATCAATACAGAGAAATAAGTATTATACAATGTCATTTTAACATCAGTATTATACAATGCCATTGTAAAATCAGTATTATACATTGTCATTCTCAAATCAGTATTATACAATGTCATTCTAAAATCAATATTATACAATGTCATTCTAAAATCAGTATTGAAACATTGTTGCATAATAAAAAGCATAGTCACATTCCTAGCATAACTCATTATGCAACTAATTATGATTAGAAATACATTCATACAAAGAGCTTTTATAGGATTAAATTTATATAATTCATGCACAGTGAAACGTTAAAAGAGTATTTTAAATAGCTATGGTGGAATATTGAACAAAAGTATTAAAATATATAAGTTAAAATATAAACTGAGTTTATAATTTTAACTTATATACAAGTTAAAAATTATAAATAAATTATGAACTGCGGTCATATTGCAAGTAAGGAACTAGGAAAGAAACAATAATCTGATTGATAAAAACAAAATGATATAGAATGAAATTTAACATTGAATTTTCATGTGATAAATACGTGATAATATGCGACAAATACATAACCTATTAAACTGTAAAATCCTATTAAACCTGCCATTGTAAAATCAGTATTATACATTGTCATTCTCAAATCAGTATTATACAATGTCATTCTAAAATCAATATTATACAATGTCATTCTAAAATCAGTATTGAAACATTGTTGCATAATAAAAAGCATAGTCACATTCCTAGCATAACTCATTATGCAACTAATTATGATTAGAAATACATTCATACAAAGAGCTTTTATAGGATTAAATTTATATAATTCATGCACAGTGAAACGTTAAAAAGAGTATTTTAAATAGCTATGGTGGAATATTGAACAAAAGTATTAAAATATATATAAGTTAAAATATAAACTGAGTTTATAATTTTAACTTATATACAAGTTAAAATATAAATAAATTATGAACTGCGGTCATATTGCAAGTAAGGAACTAGGAAAGAAACAATAATCTGATTGATAAAAACAAAATGATATAGAATGAAATTTAACATTGAATTTTCATGTGATAAATACGTGATAATATGCGACAAATACATAACCTATTAAACTGTAAAATCCTATTAAACCTGCCATTGTAAAATCAGTATTATACATTGTCATTCTCAAATCAGTATTATACAATGTCATTCTAAAATCAATATTATACAAATGTCATTCTAAAATCAGTATTGAAACATTGTTGCATAATAAAAAGCATAGTCACATTCCTAGCATAACTCATTATGCAACTAATTATGATTAGAAATACATTCATACAAAGAGCTTTTATAGGATTAAATTTATATAATTCATGCACAGTGAAACGTTAAAAAGAGTATTTTAAATAGCTATGGTGGAATATTGAACAAAAGTATTAAAATATATAAGTTAAAATATAAACTGAGTTTATAATTTTAACTTATATACAAGAAAAATTATAAATAAATTATGAACTGCGGTCATATTGCAAGTAAGGAACTAGGAAAGAAACAATAATCTGATTGATAAAAACAAAATGATATAGAATGAAATTTAACATTGAATTTTTCATGTGATAAATACGTGATAATATGCGACAAATACATAACCTATTAAACTGTAAAATCCTATTAAACCTGCCATTGTAAAATCAGTATTATACATTGTCATTCTCAAATCAGTATTATACAATGTCATTCTAAAATCAATATTATACAATGTCATTCTAAAATCAGTATTGAAATATTGTTGCATAATAAAAAGCATAGTCACATTCCTAGCATAACTCATTATGCAACTAATTATGATTAGAAATACATTCATACAAAAAGAGCTTTTATAGGATTAAATTTATATAATTCATGCACAGTGAAACGTTAAAGAGTATTTTAAATAGCTATGGTGGAATATTGAACAAAAGTATTAAAATATATAAGTTAAAATATAAACTGAGTTTATAATTTTAACTTATATACAAGTTAAAATTAAAATATAAATAAATTATGAACTGCGGTCATATTGCAAGTAAGGAACTAGGAAAGAAACAATAATCTGATTGATAAAAACAAAATGATATAGAATGAAATTTAACATTGAATTTTCATGTGATAAATACGTGATAATATGCGACAAATACATAACCTATTAAACTGTATTTGTAACTTAGTATCAAAAGCCATAGCATTTTAAAAAAATCTTATTTAAATAGAAGGCAATATTTTTATGTGTGTCCCTTATAGACGCAAAAACTACTCGGCTGATTACGCTGAAAATTTCATAGTTTATTTTTAGTGGCAGCAGTGTTTAGAAAACGAAATCTGATAGAGTAGAGTTGATTTTATAGTATTAAGTTAGGATTGGATTTTTTCAACATTTATACTGCTGTTCAATGTATACAGGGTAAACATTGCTCTCTGTGACGCTCTACGGTCATATGAGACCGGGATCTAAGGCTTTAAGAGGATTCCAAACCACCGGGACTCGAATCCGAGCATGAGTCACTGAAAAAGCGATCTGCTGAAAACATGTGTTGCACATGTAGCAAATGACAACAGGTCCAGTGTTTTTGAAAAATTTTTTTTTTTTTCTTTTTCAAAAACACTGGGCCTGTTGATTTGATTTTAAATAAAATAAAATAATATAATCCAACTGATTTTAAATAAAATAATCTATTCCGATAGTTTGCCCTAAATTATTATTTTTAAAAATCACAATAAAAACTTAAGTTTACATCACAAAATAAGTGCTACAATTTGCGCATAAATAAATACATGCAATTATTAAATATATAAGTACATTGCAATTTTTATTCTTTAAATATTTTTTAAATACCGATATTGAAATAGAGAATTTCTAACATGAAAACGGACAGCTGTTTAAACCGCTTTGAAGTCCTTTTAAATTCTTAATCGTGTCAATAACTGACGTTGCTATCAGCCCACGATGGTTTTTAGTGTAATACCGGAAGCACAGTGCAAACCATCTCGAGAATAGTAATTAAACCGTACATGTGGGCGAAAATCGTGATGAGATTTTTAATACAGAAACCTAATAACCTACGAACTCTCGCACCTGATAGCATTGAATGGCCTTCGTAAAACCGTTTAAGCTTTATTTAAAGCTCTTTAAAATACAATTAAAATCACACATTATTAATATTTTATTAATATTCAATGACAGATTGTATAATCAACACCAATGTCTATGAATTTACTACAAGGCGTAGTCCATAGTTTTATTCCTCAAATATTTTTTATATATTCGAAAGGTTTTATAATAGTCATTCATTTTCAAATGTCTTATGAATTTACAAGGATTATTCCATAGTTTTATCCATACAATTACTTTTTATTTACTCAAAAAGCTTTATAATAGTCATTCGTTTTCAAATGTGAATCTCAAATACAGATATTCAATGACAATGTTAAAAATTTATAATCAACAATAATGTCTTATGAATTTACAAAGATTAGTCCATAGTTTTATTCATACAATCACTTTTTATTTACTTGAAAAGTTTTATAATAGTCATCAATTTCAAAATTTGAGTCTTAAATACAGAAATTGGCTGCAAATTGATTCTTTTAAGGGGACCGAAAACAAAATTCGACCAAAAAATTGATTTTTTACTTTTTTTGCATCATTAAATAGTTTGAACTTCTATCTTTCCAATGATGTGCTACTGTGCCCAAAAAGTAAGACCAATTATTATTATTTTTTTTTTTCAAAAACTCTTTATTTATTCTTCCAAATTTATTTCGTCGCCTTCAAAGTTTATTTAATAGCAATAGAAAAATAAATCGATATTTTAAATAAAAATAGTTTTATTTAATAATAACAGAAAAATAAATCGATATTTTAAATAAGGTGAATGCTGAGCATAAATGTCGAATTGATCGCAAATCAAATCATCAATTCACGAAAAATTCTTTAAAAAAATTAATAAATAATATATATATATATATATGTAAATTATTTAGATTCTAAATCATAAAACGGAATTTATTATTTATACAAAAAGAGGGAGAGAGAAAGAAATACTGGAAATTTAAACTTACTACGTAAACATAAATTTTAAGGGTTTAAGGCAAAGAACTACACGATATTTAAAATTAAAAGGCAATGCCCAAAACTTAAGTCTTAAGAATGTCCAAAACTGTAACCCAATACCACAGAAATGGTTAAAAATCCTACGCTCAACGCTCTACTTGAGTCATATGAGACCGGGACCTACGGTTTAAAATTTTAATTAAAATTCTTGTGGATTCAGAACCACTACAAACGATCATTGAAGCGTCGCTGGGACTCGTATTGAGACTCAATTTGATATATATAAAATATATATAATATATTTGATAATTTGATATATATAAAATATATATAAAATCACCACTTTAAAAAGAATATTTGAAAATTTAAACAAAGTAATATAATAATCAGTAATAGCATTTATATTTACAAAATCTGGATATATAAAAAGAAAAAAAAAACTCCTTTCTTTTGGGCTTTAAAATACTTTAGGTTTAAAATAATGATCGAATTCTTCTTTCTTTTCACAAAAAAACAATGTGATTTATTATTTTACATTAAAATGAAACTTAATAAATTAATTTATATTAAAATAAAATAAAATGTCGTCAATGTTTAAACCTATCGCTTGAACGATTGTAATACCCATAGAAATATAAATAGCCCAATCAAAAAATATATCATTACATTTCCTACCTGTCCATGATATATAAGTAGTAAAAAAATCTCTTTTATTTCAGCGATATAATGAACCTTTTTTCAGAAAACGTATAAAAAAATTCATGATACCGACTACCAAATAAAAATCGAGAATTTAAAAAAAAAAAAAAAAGTTTTCCGAAATAGTTGTTGCAGTAGCTTTACTTTTGAAAAGTTGTTTCTGTATAAATAAGAGAATGTGCGACTAGATGTTTTTGAAAATGAAACAAATGCAGAAATTACTAGCTTTACAATACTTTACGTTTATAATAATGACAAAATAAATCTTTCTCTATTCCGAAAAAAAAAATTTTTTAATATCTTATTTTACATTAAAATAAAACTTAATAAATTATTTTATATTAAAACAAGTAATAAAAAAAAAAAAAAAGTCAATTCTTAAGTTTTTTCAATTCCTAAAGTCTTTTTTCATTCATTTTTTAAGTTTATCTGACGCCATTCTATTGGTAGATACATGCAACTTAAATCTAAAAAACCTAAAATTAATTAATTAAATTTAAATACTGAATTAATATTTGAAAAAACTGTATTAACATCAAGTGTCATCCACTAAAAGTTCAAAATAAATGTATTTGAACTCGATTGGATGAATAAAAGTATTTTATGAACGATTGAAAATTTGAACAAGATATATATAGGGAGAGTGTGAGCTAATAGAAGGAATTGAATGAATCTTTCTCTACTCCGAAAAAAAAATGTTAAAACTTATTTTACATTAAAATAAAACTTAATAAATTATTTTACATTAAAATAAAATAAAATTTCGACATCATTTGGACCAGATACTTGTAAAAAAATATATCATGACATTTCTTATTTGTCCATAATACATAGCAAAAAAAATGAATCTTTACTTCAGAAATATGTATATAAATAAAATAAAAAAAACTTATTTTAGCGAATACCCACTAAAAACCAATTGAGAATTAAAAAAAAATTTTTTTTCTAAATAGCTAAATAGTTTCAGTAGCTTTACTTTTAAAAAAGAATGTTTCTTTATAAATAAGAAAATATGCAATTATAAGTTTTTGTAGAATATTCGAAATTTTGTAGAATTTTCGAATAGTTTTATATCATTTTTATCGGGAATTTCATTTGAAAAAGATTGCTTGTTAAAATAAGACGTATAATTATGCCTATATTTTCTCAGTAGAAAGAAAGAAAATATTTTATCATTTAGTAAATATAAAACAAAGATTTATTTATTATTTTTTTTTAATAGAACTTGTTTACATCTACCAAATCTGGTTCTTACTGTTTATGTTTAAAAAATACATAACAATTTCTTCTTTTTTTCTTTTTTGAGGGGGAATGAATGTGAGGTATTTCAAGATTTTTGTATTGCAAATGATATGATGGTTTTGCTATGCAATTTAAGAGTGTCGAATGCTGTTGTGTCTTTTCAAAATCTTGTTTATAGCTCATTTCTCCTCTGTGTTGGGCACTTTATCAATGTATATCCTTTTAATACAATTGTGAAACTTATTTTTGAAAACATTATATAAAGAAACACAATTTTTTTATACAAAATGTATTATTTTTATCCTTTAACATATCGTTCGTTTCCAAGAAAAGGAACACAAACCAATTTTCATAAGGTCAAGTATATCATTAAAAATATAAAAAAAATATCATATAAAAAAACAAACTATGACATAATAGCAAATTATTGATTAATTCATCAAAATTTTTTTCAAATTGTCAAATTAATCAATAATTTCTGTTTGTCTTCAATAATTTCTAATTCTTCAATAATTTCTAATTGTCAATAATTTCTATTTGTTTGTCTTCTTTCAACTTCTATTTCTTTTCCTGTTAATGAACTAACACAAAATTATTGAATTTATCAAACAAAATTCAAATTAATTTTTTTTATATATAATTTTGTGACATCTATTAGAAATGGACGATTTATTTTTCAATTCCTTCTATTAGCTCACACTCTCCCTATATATATCTTGTTCAAATTTTCAATCGTTCATAAAATACTTTTCATTCATCCACTCAAGTTCAAATACATTTTTTTAACTTGTAGGGGATGACAATTGATGTTAATACAGTCTTTTCAAATATTAATTCAATAATTAAATTTAATTAGTTAATTTTAGATTTAAGTTGCATGTATCTACAAATAGATGGCTCCAGATAAACTTAAAAAAATGAATGAAAATTATTTATAAAGGACTTTCTGCAATATAGTGAAAAAAAAAAAGTAGGAATTGACTTACAAATTTTTTTTTTTTTATGTATTACTTGTTAAATGCTTAGATTGCAACAGACCTTGTCCATATTTGGTTTAGATCTTTCATTTTACGGACAATAAAGATTATTTTTAATTTTCTTTTGGACAAAGGAATTTAAACAACCGAAGGATATAAGACCATTTAATCCAAATGATATTAATAGGTATTTACATTTAAAAATGACAAGCAGTTTTTGTGAATGCATCTTAGATACATGGCAACTGTGGTTTCCAATAAGAGTTCATGGGATGGCAGAATCCTTTCGTATGAAGCAATGATATACCTCTAACTGATAGAAGACGTGTTTCACAGCTAATCGCGTGCTTTCTGCTGTCAGTTCAGTGAGAATTTTTAAAAAGTTGACTGTGATGTAACGCTAGTGTGAGCCAAACCGCTTATGTTCAAGTTTTAATGTTAATTATTTCTTTTAACCATTAAAAATATGAATAAAAATTATTTAAAATTATCGTGGAACAAGTAATCATGTTAATGTCATCGTGTTATACGTTTGTATTAGTGGAATTTTGCACGATGGATTTAATACATTAATTGAATAATATCACCATATAATATTTAATAAATATTATATTGTATATGCCTTGTGTAAAGGCATACATGATATAGTGATATTTCGGTATTTACAAGTTCTTTATTTTATTTTTAATTTAGTTTTTTTAAATATGTAAGAGAATCACGTTTTGTTTTTTACAATCCCTAAATTAATGTTTATTTTATTTTTTAATAAATGAATTAATTTCGATTTTCAATTTCGAATTAAATAAATAAAAAATAAATTTATTTAATATTTATAAAAATATAAATAATTTATATAAGTAATAAAAATAATAATAAAATTAAATAACATAATTAATTTCACATGAATAATTTAATTTAATATTTATAAATTTTTAAATAAGAAAATCTTCGTTAACACAGCAGCAATTTCTTATTAAACAGAAGTATTTAATTTACTGAACTTGTGATTAAAAAGCAATCACTAGATGTTTTACAAAAAACTATGATGATCACCATTGATAATCACCCCCAAAAAATGAACGACTTTTTTTTTTAGAAAATTTTACCAATAAATATTTTCAACATCAAAAGAAGCGTTATTAATAAAAAAAAAATTGGCTGTCAAAATATATCAATAGTTGTCATATAAATTAAAAGTAAAAATTGTCAAAAGAAAACTCATAATTTTTTTCTTTTTAAATACTGAAACCTAAAAGCTTGCCTTCATACCCGAATCAGGAGACATGATAAAAATTTCACAAAGAATCTATGAAATGAAATAGCTTCTTGCTCATTTCGTTACACGTGTCTTGCCCGTCATATTTGATTAGAAACCAGTTTTATTACTTGATGTTATCAGTGTTAAAACCAACCATTTCTTATCAGTATATTTAATGAGTTTTCCAACATCATTAATTCTAAATCTTGATATCAAAAAAAATGTTTCTAAAGTAAGTCAGAGATACGAAACTAATTACAATTTAACAGATGAAAAGAATAAAAAACAATACTAAGTACACATTTAAAAAATAAATGATAAGAATTAAGGGATTTTTGATAATTAAAACCAGCAAACAAATGTAAATATATATGAATAAAAAATAATATAATAGAGTATTAATATACCATTACAGTGACAAACTCTTCATGTTTCATTTGCTAGCTTGTTGTGAAAAAATTGAATAAACATATATACATTGTGGTATTAGAAATAATATTTAGCAATGGAATAATGTAATAAAGTTTATATATAAATATATATATATATATATTCTGGAAGCAAACAGCTTTTGTTAGAGCAAAAGTTAATCGCCAAAAATGTATCATTTAGATAAGTGAATTATACATATTTTTGTTTATAATACATATATGACCGACTCGTGGCTACGTGCGCCGCTGGTGAGCATTAGGGCTGAAGTTCAATACGCTGTTGTTTTGTTGTAGACACTGTTTTAAAAAATGAGAAGTTTCGATGGCTTTTGTGATGGTCAGCAACTTGCCTCATTAGTCGGACTATTGGTGGGAGTTTTCCGGGGCAGTTTCTCCTAAATGTCCTCCCGAAAGGCACTGCCCTTCTCTGTCTTCAGAGACTCGGAGCCAAGTCAGACTTCTACTTACGGGTGCTTCACCACAACAGAAGCTGCCCCCTTTCTCTCCATCCATGAGACCACACGGATTCTTGGTCTAGATGTTGCTGTCGAACAAGTGGGATAAGGGGAAAAAAAATGAATAAAAAGAGTCGGAAAATGGATGCGATAGGATGTTTATTTGTGGGGAAGGGACAAAAATTGAATTTGCGAACCATTACTGTATGACACTTCAGTAACTTTTTAAGGGATACTATAATTAGAAGCATGCATTAATACTGCAAACAAACAATATTAATATACGCAAAATTGTAATCACTTTATTGATTTAAGTGGAATTTTTAAACTTTTTCGTTTATTTGTTCTAGAAATAGCAAATATTTATTTTTTTGATACATTTAATTAGTGAATATAGATTTTCTTTTATCCATACTATAAAGAAAAATCACAGGCTGTAATGGGAATTTATTATTTACTGGTATGTAATTTTCAAATCAGACATATATTAACTTTGAATAAAATTCATTAAATATATTGATTACTTATAATAGTAATATAAGAAATTAAATAAATAAATGCACTAGTATATGCACATTTCTGAGAACTACATTATATTAATTAAATCAAATATTACAAAAATTAAATAAAACGCACCTTAAGTTTATTTATTCTGGTGTTTAAGAGAAACATGAGACTAAAATGTTCTAGCGATTTCTTCATTATTTGAGCATATATTTGAAAGACAAAACTATCCTTCCCTCGTCAATACATTGAAGATTTCCTCTCCTTTTACATCATTGTGGTGCGAGCAGAAAAACATAATTCGCATAACTATGACATTGAAAATTATAGTAAAATGTTAAAAAATTTTCAGATATTGACACTCATTCTCCTTTTATAGGAATTCGAAAGGTTTCAAGAGACAATTCCTTATGTTTATTCCTCATTCCACGATCAGTGGATATAACTATTAGTTCTTCTTCTTCAGTTAATATTAAATGATCAGCTCCACAGATTTCTATTTATAGACGGCGCAATCTCACAGGTTGCAATGGAAATTTTTAACAATGAAAATCACATAGACGCTAACGCTTCTATTAGCCAACTATAAAAATTATCACGTTTATTTTCTCAGAAACATTCTTTGGCGCATTATCGCTGGTTTGGTACTTTTAATATGAATAAAAGAAGGGAAAAAAAACAATCAGAAATGTTAGTAGTTTATAATGAAAGCTGTCTTTGAATGGGAAAACTGACAAGAAAAAAAAAAAAAGAACTATATTTATTTTTATATCTAGACACATATTTTTCTTGTTTATAATGAAAGTTGTTTTTGAACAGGGAAACTGACAAGAAAGAGGTAACTATATTTACTTTTACATCTGGACACATATTTTTCTGGAATATCACAGGATGCTCAAGAAAATCTGGTGCAACCTTTAAGTATTACTAGCCTGAAGTGTGTGTTGTTGTTAAGAAGGTTTTAGTTTTATTATTTTTTTTATAGGTTAAAAATACAGCTAAATTAATTTCAAATTCATCAAAATGTTGAAAGCAACGTTATTAGGTGCAAAAATCAATTTGAAAAAAAGTTAGCACTATTTTGCTACATTCACAAAATAATAATAATAATGATAATAATTAAATAAAGCCTTTTTGCAAAAATTTTTTACACCATAGCAAATAATAACTTTCTTTCGGCATGAATATTTACTGCATTATAAAACAATTTTATGAAGCAGACAAGTAAAAAAAAAAAATCCACAACTTAACTTCACCTAATGAGCAATTAAAACAGAAATAATAATAAAAAAAAAACTAAATAAAAAGAAATGAAAGTACAATTAACCGAAGAAAAAAAAAACTTGTTGCCTTTAAAAGATCTCATCAAAATACTAAAACCAACAGTCTCTGTATAAAAATGCCTCTAAACAAACCCCTTTTTTCTCTAATGAAGCCAAAATACCTTTCTTTTTACTGTGCTTTTACTACAACAACAATAAAAATAAAAAGAATTCCACTCTCGCCAAAAACTTCTGCAAACAAGCAGCAGTTCTTCATTCTTCAAATCCCGATGAGAGAAAAACCCTAAACAAAAATCGAAAATTAAAAATAAATTAAGACAGGAGGTTATCTTCCTGAAGCAAAAGAGTAAATCATAAAACTAATCTTCGACTGCCAAATGATTTTCTTTTTCCTTTTTTTTTTTTTTTATGATTTTTTTATGGTTCCAACGAACTTGTCACGGTCACAAAATGGCGACATTCCAAGCGTTCTCGGCTTAACCGTTCTGTTGCCGAACTGTTTAAAGAAATTAAATTACTTAACATCCGTTTCACCCTTTTTTTTTTTTTTTCTTTTTTTTTTTTTTTTTTTTTTTTTTTTTTTTTTTTTAGGGGGTCGTCCAATCAGTTCTGGAGGGAGAAGAAGATTAATAGTCGGCTCGTAAAATAGTTTGAAAAGTTTTCGGGGTATTTAATTTGTTTAATTGGACATGTCGTGTTTTCTTTTTTTTTTTTTAATTTCTTATCTTTATGTTCTGAGTTAATTGATTTATTCACTTGAGTTAATTTGAATTATAAAGGCATAAATATAGACAAAAAAAATTACGAAAAAAGAATGGAGAACTGTTTTGAGGTTGTAAGGAATACATTTTTTGAAATTTCTTATTAACGATACTCTATTTCGAATATATATATATGTATATATATCCAAAATTTAATGTATATAATAATATATGGAATATAAACTTTGTACCTGCTGCATTATTTATTTATCATTTAATATTCAAAATAGTATATATATATATATATATATATATATATATATATATATATATATATTATGTATATAATATATTATATATATATATATTATAATTTTAAATTGCGTTTCGCATCATTGAAAAAAATGTATTTTCTTTTCTTTTATTATTTTGAAAAATAATGTTATAAGTTATAAACTTTAATATTCAAAATACTATGATAAATAAATAATATTGTTACAAAGTTCAAATATGACACTTAAGTATGTATATAATAGATCTATTTAATGGATAACATAGACAACAGATATACATATTAGTGGTTTGTCTTTTTTTATATTAGTGGCTTTACCTCATATTATCTCGAGAAATTTCTTTAGAAAAGATAGTCCAAATAATTAGCTGTATTATTTATGTTATAATATTGTTGTAAAAATGACTCGTAAACGCATAAATAATAATAACTTAATTTTAAAATGTTTATAATTTTGAAAATTATTTGAGTTAAAATGTTTGTTTAATTTGATTTGTTAAGGAAAAAACTTTTGTTGATAAAAAATATACTAATTAAACATTCTACTATTAGGCACAGAAAATAGTGTTTAATCAAAATAATAACAGAGAGTTTTTGTACCGTAATTAGTTACAGGACGTCCGTTAGCTTTTCTCCCTAGCGCGCATGCTCATAGGAAACATTATTACAGATAAGCATGCGCAGTTTCCTATGAGCATGCGCTGCTAGGGAGAAAAGCTAACGGACGTCCTACGGTAACAACGTACGGTATGCAAAAAAAAAATCTACGCATTTTGGTAAAAAAAAAAAAAAAAAAAAGAGGGATTTGATAAATTTTCTGAAAATATTAATATTGAGGATTTTATTAGCATTTTCAAAAAATTATTAATGTAAGAAATCTTACTTAGCAATAACAGTTCAAAGTGAATGCGAAAACTTCACCAATTTTCGAGATTCAATGCCTATTAAAAATATGTGGAACGATCACAAGACTATTGTTTTCAATTGATATATCATAATGGTAGGATTTCTCGTGGCAAAAAGTGTATCGAATGTTGTATTTCTAAGTATATATGTCAAACACACAATAGTAAGGAGTGCTATACACTATTACCAGTTATTTTGAATAACCAGCAATACATCAATAATATTTTAGAAACTACGCTTTTAGCACATGCCCATGATCTCTGGCGCAGTTTTCAGCAGAACAATGCCACCAATAAGTATAAATAATGCCAAACGTATCTTGAATATGTCCCATGATGAACTTTTCTTTCGTAGTCTTACTACTTACAAGAACTGTTACCATCAGGAAATGTGTGATATTTGATTACACAGTTATTTTTTTATTAATCCTCCTCACCACAATCGCATATGATCTGTGGATTAGTACTGAATAGTCAATAATACTCCTCAGACAATTATTTAATTATTTGATTATTATTTAATCTGTGGACAAGTACTGATTCGTAATGGAATGTTATTCCTCAGACAATTATTTAATTATTTGATTATTGTTTAATCTGTGGACAAGTACTGATTCGTAATGGAATGTTATTCTTCAGACAATTATTTAATTATTTGATTATTATTTAATCTGTGGACAAGTACTGATTCGTAATGGAATGTTATTCCTCAGACAATTATTTAATTATTTGATTATTATTTAATCTGTGGACAAGTACTGATTCGTAATGGAATGTTATTCCTCAGACAATTATTTAATTATTTGATTATTGTTTAATCTGTGGACAAGTACTGATTCGTAATGGAATGTTATTCCTCAGACAATTATTTAATTATTTGATTATTATTTAATCTGTGGACAAGTACTGATTCGTAATGGAATGTTATTCCTCAGACAATTATTTAATTATTTGATTATTGTTTAATCTGTGGACAAGTACTGATTCGTAATGGAATGTTATTCCTCAGACAATTATTTAATTATTTGATTATTATTTAATCTGTGGACAAGTACTGATTCGTAATGGAATGTTATTCCTCAGACAATTATTTAATTATTTGATTATTGTTTAATCTGGGGACAAGTACTAAATCGTCATGGAATGATATTCCTCAGGTCAGTTACTTAATTATTATTCGTTGTTATACTGAGTGAATAACGCTCATTTAAATACTTGTATTAGCTTGACAAATATAATATTATAAAATTAATATCAGAATCATCTCTTCTGCCAAATGTTTAGAAAAATAAGTAATATAAAAAAAAAAAAAATTTAAGTCAGTTACTACTTTTTTTTTTTCACTGTATTGCAGAAAAATCCTTTACAAATAAAAGTTGTAATTTTCCTCTTACATCTGTCGCCATCTATTATTAGATACACGCAACTTAAATCTAAAAAAACGAAAATTAATAAATTAAATTTAATTAATGAATTAATATTTGAAAAAAAACTGTATTAACATCTAGTGTCATCCACTACAAATTAAAAAAAAAAAAAATGTATTTGAACTTGGAGTGGATGAATAAAAAGTATTTTATGAACGATTGAAAAATTTGAACAAGATATATAGAGGGAGAGTGAGAACTAATAGTAGGAATTGAATACCTACATTTTATATTAAACGGCATCTGTCACAACAATTTTTTTCCTTGCAAATTGTCTTGTGTTCGCTACTTAATATTGCTATTAGTCCCATCGTAACCACTAACACTTTCAAGTTCAGAATCAATTCAAAATGAATAAATTCAATATAGTTATTTTACTGGCAAGTATATATTTATTTTTGTAAAAACAAGTACGTTGAATTTACGAATTTTTTTCATTAATATTTTTAGTTATGGATTAAAACCTCAATTTCCCTATATGTTAGCTGCTAATGATATCACTGGGTTACGAGTCGGTTTACTTTTATATTACATCTTAATTTTTTTAAAAAATTTTTACAGAATTATTATTTTTTTCGTTTAAACATGTGTAGATTATACACATGAGAATCACATATTTTTCCATTAAAAATTAAACAAAACTGATATTGAATATCATAGAATACATTCAATCTGAAAGATAGTTTCTAATTGAAATTGAATTAAGTATAAAGAAAAAAATTTTACAAGCTTTTTATCTGAATTAAAAAAAAAAAGCAGAATTAAATTATATCCCATTAAAATCAGAAAAACCTTTTTATAAAATAAAATATGCATCGTTAACAAATATATGTTCGGTATGAATTCTCAAGTTAAAAGGATTCCCAGTTAGTGTCCTAAATGGCCAATGATTAAAAGGACTGATAATCTCTAAGAGGATCTTGCTAAAAAATAAAATAGCATCCACTTTTTTCCAAGTGTAATTTAGTAACAAACTTTAAACTATAAACTTCAGTAATTAATCATAGCTGCATTTTCAATTAAGAATTGCATGGTGCCATATTTTAATCCATTAATTTCCAAGGTTTTATTATCTTAAGTGTTTTTTTAGAACTTCATCTATCACAAAAAGTTGATGAAAACTGATTATAAATTTCTAAAGATATTTTTTTCTTAAATGATTTGCCATTGAACAAAATTGATGAAAGTTCAATAACAATGTTCAAGATGAACGTAAACATTTTGAAAAAAAACAACCTTAAAAGTGTGAATAATGGGAGATGGTTACGAATAGTAATAAATTGTATCTCTTGCTTTGTATTACACTTGACCTTTACTATTATGTTACTTTTTTGAACTACGAGTTGACGCATCTATAAAAACATTCTATATTAAAATGAAAATAATAATAATAAATAATTTTTTCCCACGTATGTCATACCATGCATTAAATTTTAAAAACAAAAATTCTCAAAAAATCTTTCATTTTTCTAATTATTCAACACAAGAATAAAAATCCCATAAGCAAAATAAAAGCATCCTTTACATTGTTGGTGGTTAGTTGGTTCAAGAAAAACCGACCGCAAATGTTTTACATAACGGGGCCTGAATGGCAGAGTGGCTAGCGCTCTGGCGCTCGGTACCACGGGTTTTGGGTTCGAGTCCCGGCGGTGCCATGGATCTTTGTAGTGGTACGAAATCCACTTTAAATCGAAGGTCCCAATCTAACAAGAGCGTTTCGGGGTATTGTTACTCTGAATCCTCAATTTATCTTCAAGCTACACACACCTCCTGGGTAGTGCTAAGTGAGTGACGTCGGTGCGACGCTTGCCTTAAGACATCGAAGACAACTGTCTAAGTGTTTGCCAGCTGCATTAGACCAAAAAAAATCTATATTACAATAAATATAATAATCATAATGTTTTATCCCAAGTATGTTTTACCTTGCATTGAATTTTAAAAACAAAAAAGTCCTAAATTATTTCTAATCATTCAATCTTTAAGCAAAATACAATAACTAATTGTTGATGAAATTTCAAGAAAAACGACCACAAATGCTTTACATAACATCAAATATAATACCAAATATCTACCCTATTGTTCATAGCCTTAAGATCATAAACAAGAATCCTTCCACGAATAAAAACTATACAACAATAATCCTTCCACGAATAAAAAACTATACAACAATAATCCGATCAATCCAGAGCCGGAGAAGGTGTGTCCCATCTATCCATCCACACAAAGGATCCATCTTCCTCTCTCCGGCATTTCCGGCAAGAATTCCGCCGCTAATAAGGATTACTCACTTATGACCTCCAATAAGGAGTCAGCGTCACTCCTTATTGGAGGTCATCCCTTTGAATCCCGTCCCCGTTAGCGACTATCGGCACCGCCCTTGCACCAGAGACGCTCCCCGGGGCTACGAATAGTTCTGCCAAATACGTCTTTATCGGTATTTCAGATGTACCAAATTAGGGGTTTGGACATATGATGGAGCATCGCGGTTGCGTAATGCTGCAGAGAATGCTTCGCAAGACGGATCTGTTCCTCTTGGCTCTTGTTTGGTATGTCCGTCCACTGTTGCTTCTTCAGGATTCAGCAACAGAATTTTACTTAAAGCTGTCTATCTGACCACATAAGTCAAAACTCTTAGATTACAAACGGAACAGGAAATAATTATTTTTGTTAATTGGTATACATAAGTGAGGGGCTTTTTTATTATTTGGCATGTTCCTCTTGGATTTTTTTTTTTTTTTTTTTTTTTTTGGTATGTCCGTCCACTGTTGCTTCTTCAGGACTGATCCAGGATTCTGTCTCTATCTGAACCACATAAGCCAAAATTCAACCCGGAAAGATTGCAAACGGAATTTATTTTTTATTAATTGACATACATATGCTGGGGGCTTTTTATTATTATTATTATTATTATTATATAGACATATTCCCTTTAGCTCTTTTTTTTTGGTATGCCCATCCACTGTTGCTTCTTCAGGATTGATCTAGGATTCAGCAACAGAATTTTACTTAAAGCTATCTTATCTGTCCATCTGACCACATGAGTCAAAATTCTTAGTTTACAAACGGAACAAGAAATAATAATTTTTTATTAATGGTATGCATAAGTGAGAGTTTCTATTATTATTATTATATAGACGTCATAACTTCGCAACTCATCTAAAACCTGGTTTAACTTTTATTCTAAACATCCCTGATCAGCCCAGATTTAAAGCTGTTGCCCTTTTCAGACTCTGACGGGCCAATCATCTTTTCGAATGAAAATATTTGTAAGCCCAAAATGCACGCTCTGCAGTCTTGGAGTGGACATGGATTCATCTCCCTTTCCTGTCTGCCCTGCATTTGTTTCCTCTCTACTGTGTAGGGTCGTTACTGGGGAGGCTAGGGCCCTTATGGGCTGAACATTCTCGATGTTGTTGTTTTCATGTTCGTTGTGTTCTTTTATTTCATTGCTTATTGTAGCCTGCTATTGGAAATAAAAAATTATATAGACATGTTCCTCTTGGCTCTTGTTTGGTATGTCCGTCCACGTCAGGACTGATCCAGGATTCAGCAACAGAATTTTACTTAAAGCTGTCTATCTGTCTATCTGACCACATAAGACAAAATATTTAGATTACAAACGGAACCGGAATTAATAATTTTTTGCTAATTGGTATACATAAGTGAGAGTTGTTTTAACGTTGTTATTATATAGACATCATATACATTATACATATTATATTATATATGTTCCTCTTGGCTGTGTTTTAGTATGTCCGTCCACTGTTACTTCTTAATGTTGTTAATGTTGTTTCTTCATAAGTTCTTATAGAGGGCCTTTTTTTATTATTATTATATATGCATGTTGCTCTGGACTCTTTTTTGGTATGTCCGTCCACTGTTGCTTCTTCAGGACTGATTCAGAATTCGGCAACAGAATTTTACTTAAAGCTGCCTATCTGATCAAATAAGTCAAAATTCTTAGATTAAAAACGAAACAGGAAATAATAATTTTTTGCTAATTGGTATGCATGAGTGACAGGTCTTTTTATTATCATCATATAATATTTCTTTCGGCTTATCAGTGGCATATTTAGCATATCAGTTCACTACTTCTTCACGCAGACGTTAAGTTTTGGTTTCACTACAGAAACTCTTCCAAATGCTAATCCTGGGAGTGTTCACCGAATAGAGATGGCACAATATGGGTGTAGTGTTGCATTCTCAACAACGCTGTTTTTGTTATGAACTCGAATAACCTCAGGCAAAAAAAAACGTTGCATTTGAAAACCATAACAATAATTTAAAAAATGGGAAAACAATTGTTTTTTGTTTGCTGATTGATGTGAGTGTGGATGTCATTTTTGATTATAAAAGAGCATCAGAATTGTTCTTCCTTGAAAAGGAAACAAACACCCCTGAAATTCTCAACGTGGGTTTATTTTACTTTGATTAATGTTTAACATTTTCGTTTTAATGCGTTTTTATGTTTAGCAAAAGAATTTTTGCGTAGCTATCCTATTTATCTTTCTATGTGTACGGAAATGCTTGGATTAAAAATTGAATAAAAAGTAATTATTGTTTGTTTTGACTTAATCTCTAAGAGTCCGCGTTTATTCAACAGAGAATTTTAGTTTTTCCATGATAACTTTGAATGAAACCTGATTACTACAAAGAATTGCCAAAATAAAACCTAATTGCGCATTCTTTCAATTGAAATTATAGTTTGCCATACCGTTCTTACATATTAATAGCAACATGACCTATAAGCCAAAGACCTAATGCTTATTATATTGAACATATAAAAGTATAATTTCCTTAAAAAGGGATATTTTAGATTTTGCATTCTATTTAAAAACGCTAATCACAAGTTTGTGAAGAAACACAGGCTTCGGTCTCAAGAGGTTAAGTGCATTATTTATTATGCAAATAAAAATTATTTATTTTGAATACTTAAAATATTACGGTTTTTATTTTTAATTTTAAAGAACAATAAACAATAATAAATTTTCATGTGCATCAAATCAATCTATTATTATTATTTGTTTATTGTGTTATTTACCTGCAAAACATTTGAGGAAGTTTTGAGATTGCATATATTCTTTAAGATAATAGATTGCATATAATATACGCGTAAATATAAATTTGTGTGTAAATATATAAATTTCAGATATTAGAAAAACCCATCACAAATGTATACCCTCACTAAGGTTGTTGCAAGCACATTCTTCTATGCTTAGAAAGTACACCACCACTTTTTCGCTACCTTTTTTTTTTTTTTTTCTCTGCTTATAAAGTGGAAGTTAATATAAATGTAAATTAATGGTTAATTTTAATAGTTAAATTGAACAACTTTTAATTTTGCAATGTGTGGAAAAGTTATGAGCATGATTGTTGCACAACCGATTGGTGTTAATTTGTATTGTACTTTAGAATACATTCGACGGGAGACCTACCAACAAAAAAAATGTTACATTTCTGTGGTATATTTTTTATATCCAACAAATGCACTAAATTTTCTTTTTACCTGTAGAAAATGAAATATTTTAATTGGACGAGATTAAATTAATTAAATAAGTGCATTTTAATTTAGTTTCATTTCTTAAAATCTTATAAAAGAGATGTTATTTTTCGAAAAATGTGTTGTCAGAAATTCTTAATTACAATGAATATATTCATTAACTAATTAAAATAAAAATTGTATTTATAATTATAAAAAAAATTATAGAAGTTTCTTAAAAAAAATTTGATAAACAAATATTGTTTTTTGAATGTATGAAGTGTTTAATATTTTAATATATATATACATATAGTTAATAGGTATGCAGAAAGTTAATTCAACATGCAGAAGTTATTAAAATAGTAACCCACTCCCCCTCAAAAAAAAAACATCAAACAATAAATAAATAAATAGTAACTATCACAAGTGATTGAAATGAATATAAATGACATAAGTAAGAAAAAAGAATACTATAGGTTTTAAAATATGCTAAATTTATATGAAGTTAAAAAAAAAAAACGCAGCCTCGAGAGCGATAGTTGAATTTAACTGGAATTAAATTTGAAATACCCCTGATAATACGCTTCAAAATAAGTTTAAAATTTTAAAAGCATAATTTTTTTTTTTAACATTAAAGGGCATAAGTTTTGATGGAAAAATTTTATGAATACAAAATCTGATTTATAGAAGCGTCCTGTATATTTGACCGATTTAGTCTTACTCTAACTTTGTCGTTAAACATTTTTCTTATATAAAAAATTATTCATTATAATTCATATTTTTACCCTTAAAATAATTCTTTTTATCTTTCCAAATTACTGAAGAAACAAAAACTTAAAAAATAGATAAAAATGCTTTTTAAATATTAAAAACCCAAAATCCACTCATTTTATTATGAAACCCCTTATTTCAGTTTAGATTTTTTTTTTTTTTTTTTCCTTCAATGAAAACATTACAAAAATAAATCCTATATAATATTAAGATATGCTTAACTGTATTTATAAACTTACTTACAGAAGAAGTTATACGATCTCCGGGTAATTGCCTTATGAATTTTGAAAGCTATTCTGATGTTAGAATCAGTATTTCGTTGTTGGACATCTGAAGATGCTTTTCTCTGTCGCATAGCTCAAGATTCGCCGATCAGCTTCAAAGTACCGATTTTGAAAATTGTATTTCGGTAAAGTTAGTCAAATTCAAATCGCCTTTAATATCGATTTAGTAAATTAGAATTCGTTAACATAAGAATAATAAAATCGGATATTTCATTCTTGTATCGTAAATCGATATATCAGCTCCTTATCGATTTATCGCACTTGCCTAATATATATATTGGACATCGGTTGGCCTCCTCTGTTCCACTTATGCTTTGCCACACAACGATCCAGCTCTGGTGGGGAAATAAGAGTTGTTTTCCGATAGAACTTTGCGTATCACTGTGCCACATTTACCTGTCATACAAAAAAAACCGGAAAACTCCCACAAGGCAGCCTAACTATTGACGAAAGATATTTCAACACTTCGCAACTCTAACGAATCTCTTCGCTCCCGAAAGCAGTGACTGCACAATAGTACCACCATTAGATTCGAGTTGCAAAGCAAACACACACACATACTGTGTCACGAATCAAGTATTCGTCTGTCATGATATTACAAAATCATCGATCAACTTCTTCAGCAATTTTTGTATCCCCAACAAGAACTTCAATGTAGTCCACATAGTATTCCATTAACTGAGCTCTCATCAACAGCGTATCAATCGAACAACCCATTTCGGTCAACTGCGCAATTGTATTTTCTCACAGCATGTTCTTTTGTTAATAATCACTTACATCATATTATATACAAAATGTTTCGTCACGATAGAAAAAAGTTCTCACACAACCACCAAAGATCCGGTATGAGCAATATCGTAAGTTTCGCCCAAACCACAAAATTCGAATACGCATATTTTGAGGCGTTCACCGGATTCACCACCTTTTGGCGCTCTTCAGCCTTTTCTAAGCATCAAAGGTTTAAACCCACAGCCAGCAACGTTCAACGACTTCAAACAAAACATTCAACTTTTCTGTAGAGCTATGAAGTTTGCAATAGAAAAGATATTTTATATAACAATAAAGGTATATAATTTGTTGGCCAACAGCCAGAGTTTCCACAACTGAAAGCCCAATTCAACAAAACTATAAAAAATAAGTACGTGCTGAAGTAAATTTCTGAGAGAACATCAAAACTATATAAGCAGCAACAAAATTTTAATTTTTTAAATAACAAACAATTTGTAATCGTATCCCATTTCTTTTTTATTCTTTTATAAGAATTAATAATAAAACTTTGCTTTACACTTCTTCATTTGCTAAAATTTTATAAATTTATTTGTATTGGTGGTATAATGCTGA